>JAYXIM010018547.1:0-97666 GCA_037575425.1 Anastrepha fraterculus
CAAACACCCAAAAAATGTGTAAGCGCCTATTATATATAAATATGTATATATATACAGGGCCGTCGAGGTAAATCCGGAAAACATTTCGAAAGCTCTGGAGCAGTAGCGTTAAGTCTAAAACCGCTGATAAAGGGACATATTTTTAGCGTATTGTTTCCTGATTGACATTGGAGTGCCGGAGTAAGTGCTAGTGAAACGATGAGTCGAGAGCAGGACAGAAGAGCTGCGATACTAGAGTCACTTCGCGCCGGAAAAGCCCTAAAGAGATAATTGAGTGGTTTGGCTACAAAAAAACGCAACCCTGGATGGACCGCGTGGCTGCTGGAAGAGACTATGTGTTTCAGCTGGACTCCGCACCTGCTCACAAGGCAAAGAAGACTCTGGCTTGGCCCCAGAATAACCTACCCAAAATGCAAAATAGGATGTGATGTTCTTTTAGGGCATGATTTTATTAAAAAGTTCCGCATGGTTGCTGACTCAGGGGGTTATAAGTTCGAAAAATTAAACGTAGAATCAGCTTTTTTAGCGGATTACGCCGCTAACGTTTTTAATGTTTTTGAAGCGCCAACTGTAACGGCACCGCCGAAATTTCGTGAATAGAAAAAATGATAAAAGAAAATTGTCAGTCGGCTACAGCACCTACATTTTTATAATTATTTATTTATTTATTTATTTAACAAACGCCAATCGGCAATATACATACAAATAAAGAGGGTACAGAATCAGAATTTATAGAGGGCTGGTAAGTAATACAATGATAAAGAATATGGGACAGACGGTTCTTGAGAAAAATCTATAGGATGATATTTTTGGCATTTCGCAGAAAGGTATCGTAGGTTCCACCATAGAAATCGAGAACACCATGAAGTGAGTTGACGCTGATGGCTATTCTATTGCACGGGCCGTGATAGACGTAGCTTTTGTAAGTAGCGACTGTTTTCAGTAGACGACTATTCCTAAGAGTGAGACCAGCCGGGGCAAGCTCGAAGGAGCTGCGTACTTCCGGGGCATCAATAATACCGTTTACCACTTTATAGAAGAACGCCAGATCAGTTATGCGACGGCGAGCCCGCAGACTGTTGATGTTGTACCGAATGTAGATATCTTCTGTAGCTGAAACGGTTGATGATGAATGTCGGAAGGCTAAGGTCTTGCAGAGCTTACGCTGCACTCTTTGAAGTCTAGTAATGCCTGCTTCAGTGTATGGAGACCAGATTATGGAACCGTACTCCAGTATTGGAAGAACTTGAGTTTTGAAAAGACAAATCCGGGAGTAGGGATTCTTGAAGTCCTTACTATTCCTAGTTATAAATCCGAGTATCTTAAAAGCTCTCTGAGTTATTCCGTCTATGTGCTTGTGGAAAGTTAGTTTTGTGTCAATCGTGACACCGAGGTCTTTGATGTCATCCACCTCCCTTATTTTATCACCATTGAGTGTGTACACTGCAGGTAAGGGAGTGCGCGATCTCGAGAAGCACATCACAGCACACTTTTTAAAGTTGAGATCCAGTTTGTTCCTTGTACACCAGCCAGAGAGATTATCGACGTCCTGTTGTAGTAGATGACTATCCAGCACACTAGTGATTGATCGAAAAACTTTAAGATCGTCTGCAAAGAGTAGGTATTCCGAGTTGAAGTCGTTACCAATATCATTCACGAATATGCTGAAAAGAATCGGACCGAGGTGAGAACCTTGCGGAACACCGGAGTTAGCCACATATTCATTGGATAGGTGGCCATCCACTTTGACCTGCAAGTGCCTGCCAGCTAGATATGACCTAAGCCAGTCTAACGCTTTGCCGCCGACGCCATATTTCCTGAGCTTGTATAGCAGAATGTCATGGTCAACTCGATCGAACGCTTTTCTGAAGTCAGTATAGATGCTATGAACACAGGTGTTGGTATTCAGTGAGTTCAGTAGATAGTTGGTGTAGGCAAAAAGGTTAGTTGACGTTTTTACATATATAAAGGGGTTTCCAATAACAGGTGTTATCTATCGCTATCGAGAGATGATTAACGAGTTTTTATGACCGGAATTGGATGGTATTGATCTGAAAGACTGCTGTGTTATATTCTAATTCATCGCACACCACTGTATACAATATGCACGAACATGCGGAAGACAGCGCAGTTCATTGAATTTTATTTTGTAAAAAAAAATAATCATCCACAGCTAGACACACTTCGTTGTCCGTCTGTAAGCTGGGAGGACCACTGAATCAATGTGAATAACAGCTGTTCTAGGGGCCAATGCTTCCATTAGATTAATACTCCTATCGGCAATATAAGTATAAACAGGTGTACACTTTTACATACATAATTTTGGATGCTAAGCAGCGCGCGCTTCTCTCTACCCCAGAGTGAGCTGCGAGTGAGCTGTTTCGCGTCCAGCGAAAATTAAAATTTTCTCAGTCTGTAGTGAAACGTCTTCGCCAACACTAATATGTTTGTTCCTTAGACTTGCTTGTTAACTTAGTTGCGGGTACTATGCCGTTGTAAGAATTTTTCACTTTTCCTCGGTATTTGCAATGTGCTTATGAATTCAGAGAGATGCGCACTTTTGGGAGTTTTATTTGTATAAGCGATAAAGTAGTTTAACATGCAAAACAAACGTAGATTATAGCATGTAATATCAAAGCGATCAGTGCTAGCATTCACATGTATGTATGTTAAATAAATATTCTGGTGAAAAAAATCCCAAGATACGATGCTAATTGCTGCAATGGCTGCTGATTCATAACTATTTCGCCAATTAATCATCGCATCAACGTTCAGTGTAATGAATTCAAAATAAAAACAAGTGAAATTTAACGTCGAAAGTGTAGATAAATCGAGTCCATTGAGGTGTGCTTATTTCCACGCCGAGTTAATATTATAATATTATAATATTATAATATTACTGTCGATTCTTTGCGCCACTTACTACCTGTTCACTTTTGACGAGTTCGTGTGTGAGGTTTTCGTGGTATTCTTTCTGTTGATGCTTGCCTGTTTCTCAATTTTTATTATTTGTGATATTTTGCTTTGTATGTCGCTCAACGTCAACCGCATTTGTTTTGTGTTAGTGATAGCGCCCCCGCGTTTTTTAATTCCCATTCTGATCTACATACATATTTGTGTTACTGTGCTTTTACTTTTACTTTAGCTTGAAAACACAAATATTCTGAAATTGTACTTGCAGTTTTCCTTTTTTATTTCGCTCTTCAGTACGTTTTTTTTAAATCTTGTATTTTTGAGCACGCCACGTATCATTTGTACAAGTAAATAAATATTGTGTGCAAATGTGAACGCCTAATATAAATTTATGGAATTCGTCACTCGTATTTTGCTTTGGCATTTGTACCTATGTCTTATTAACACATGCTCCACTCAGCGCTAAATTTATGTGGAAAGATAACAGCCCACGCCGATGATGTTATCATTACGATTACAGGGCAGCATCTTTAACTCTGACTAAATTGCATATAGAGAATATTCAACAAATTTTCACTTTTATGCAACAGCGAGGGTTTGTTGGATAACTCCTTTAAATATTAACTGTTACGTTTTACAAAAAATCTTAGAAAATACATATATGTACATTTTCTCATTCAGCCAATTTTTACTGACAGCGCAGAAGTACTATCTCTACGTTCCCATAACAGTCCGTTCTACGTTGCCGGAACGACCCGGATTTATATCCGGCCAAGGACTGTTACTCACGCTGCTACTACAACAAAAACTTTAAAGTGCCCTTTAATACTTCGATTTCTCGATTTCTACTACAAAAAAAATCTGAAATCGGTCTAAAATAAAAACATTTGTTTAATTTTAGACTGATTTTTTTAAACTTCGTGCATCTATTTCTAGGCAAATGATTTTAAAACTTCATTTTCAACTAGCAATAAAATTTGTGTTCGTATGTGCCGGCATAAGGGTGCCTGTTGTAGTGTCTGCTGTATGAATGTCTGTTCCAATCTATGAACTACAGTGCAACACGCTATGAAAGCATTGAAAATTTATTGTATCGGGTACTTTTTTGGTTCCATGAGAACTATCGATATTAATAACTATGGTTTGACAGCTGAGAATGGTATATTTCTGTTTAGTAGGGTTTGGCAAGTCATCACGAATCGCTTAACGCCAAAATACGGTTACAAATTTTTGGAAATTTACTTTGAAAAAATAAAAATAAAAATCTGTTTGCGAGGTGTTGAAGAAGACGCCGAAATGTGAATTCTTCGTCGTTCTCAACTTGTTAGCCTTTGTCTTTCGACTACGTGGACCGATTGAATGGACCAAGTAATTCGTAGACGCGGCAGACATATGCCTGATATCATATTCAAAAAATAAATGCTATGAATTTGTTTATCAGATTATAATAAAATATTCCAACCATATTTCTGTTTTGTATTATCATTTTAAGTTCCCAGGCTCTTAAAAAAACATCCGATACTACATATTGCATAGTATGCTGAGCGTATTCACACTACTTCCGCCGATTAAATGGATTAGCCCATGGAAGAAAAAACTTGACAAAGTGTTATTTATGTAAATGTGGTAAAGGCATACAGTAATCCTTTAGGAACTTAAAACGTGCTAAGAGCATTGGCATTAGAAAGAGGCAGCTGGGTCGGAACTACAGTTTCTGTTCAATGAAGTACAAACGTAAAACAATATTACAAACTCTAAATACAACTAGCAAAAAAAAAAACAAGTGACTTTGAATTTTTCGTGATGCCATTGAAGTTTTAAGTGTATCCCGTTGGGGGAACTCATCTAGCCTTTATATTTAAACTTCATTTCATTTAACCTTTTATGGTTCAACAGCCTGTCATTCCCTCATTCGGAAGTGCGCAGGTTCGAAAATGAAGAAACAAGTTTTCTCTAATAGTGGTTGCACCTCGGTAGGTGTATATATAATATATATGTCCGCGGCCACCGTAGCTGAATGGGTTGGTGCGTGACTACCATTCGGAATTCAGTGAGAACGTAGGTTCGAATCTCGGCGAAAGACCAAAATGAAGAAACAGTTTTTTCTAGCGGTCGCCTCTCGACAGGCAATAGCAAACCTCCGAGTGTATTTCTGCCTTAAAAAAGCTCTTCATAAAAAATATCTGCCACTCGGAGTCGGCTTAAAACTGTAGACCCCTCCATTTGTGGAACAACATCAAGACGCACGCCACAAATAGGAGGAGGAGCTCGGCCAAACATCTGGGTGTACGCGCCAATTATATATATATATGTGTATATTTTATGTATTCGGTGTGCTCAAAACGTAAAACCTTTACGTTTCAAATTTCGTGGGCTGCGTACATTTGACTTTCAATGATTATTATTTTTATGTTGGTACACTCGTCTTGAAAATATGTTTACGGTTTTAGCAATAGTAAGAAGAGGGGATTGGAACCCAGAATGATACATTGGCTCTACACAGCACTGATTAGGCCAATTCTCTACTATGGTATTGTAATATGGTGGAATGCCCTTGAGAAAGGTGTGAACATAAAAAAATTTGACAAGGTTCAAAGACTAGCATCTGTTCTGATAACTGGTGCGATGTCAACCACAATATCGAAAGCATTATATGCGACATTAAACTTCCTTCCGGTAGACCTGCAGGCAATATTTATCGCACGCAGTGCGGCAATAAGGCTGAACACTCTAAGTAAGTGGCCAAACACGGATGATGGTCGGTAAAATCCTGGCTGGTACTTTGGGGCTTTCCGGACTGGTGGACTATGCACTCCCGTCTATACTTGGCATTACAGCGTTTACGACCCTCCTACCCTCAAGGAAGAGTGGGAACCGGACGATGTAAAAACGGGCGAGCCCATCCATGTATACACAGATGACACAAAGCTCGAGAGCAGGGTGGGCGGAGGTGTATACTCCGAATATCTGGGGACCTCCTTCAGTTTTCGGCTCCTCGACCACTGTAGTGTCTTTCAGGCTGAACTGATGGCAATAATGAAAGCCGCGACACTGATACAGTGTGATGCAATATCCGGAAATGATATCTCCATTTTCACTCATAGCCAAGCGGCAATAAAATTCCTCACAGAACAGTCGACAACCTCCAAGGTAGCCATGGAATGCCTCACATCTCTTAACGAGATGGTTGAGTCATTTCACCTAAAGGTAACATGGGCGATTGGCGATTTTTTGTTATCAAAAAAATGGATCAAAGAAGCTGCATCAAATTTTGTGTAAAAAATGGAATTAAGTAAGATGTGAATGACAACGCTCGCTCTGGACGCCACATCACACCAACAACCGATGAAAATGTTAAAAAAGTGAAGAAAATTGTTATGGATAATCATGCCATGCAATATTTTCGGAAATTTTGGGCATGAAGCGTGTGGCAGCGAAGTTCGTTCCGAAATTGCTGAATTTTGACCAAAAACAACGTCACATGAGCATCGCTCAGGAATTGTTGAATGACGTCAACGATGATCCAAATTTGCATAAAAGGGTCATAACTCATGGGTATATGGTTACGACAAAAGCCCAATCGTTCCAATGGAAGAGTCCAGGAGAGCCAAAAAGTCGATCGCAGAAAATCGCCGAACACGCAAAACATTTGTCTTATATATGCTTCTCACAAGCAAACTAAGCATGCTATATTGCTAAAACCGTGAACATATCTTCAAGACGAGTGACCCAACATAAAAAAAGAAAATTATCGAATGTACTTAGCCCGCGAAATTTAAGACCTTCATCTTATTTTTTGAACACACCTCGTATTCATAAGAAGTTTCTTAATTTCATAATTCATTGGCCAAATACTGTATTTTGTAATAAAATAATGCATGTTAAACACGCTATGTGGTAGATAGGCAGCTTGTTGTGAATACGCATAGACCTAGTACGTACGTGTATATTTAAGACATATTAATGGACGATAAACATATTAGGGCAACTCCCCAATGACAATAAAAGTATTAAAAGTGGTGTCACGCTGTGCATCGATGTCTGCCGTGGCACCCGAGTTATTACTTACACAATTTAATGGGTCATAAGCACTATCACCCATACCCACACAAAGGCAAGCAAAAAATTCTTAAAGTGGGAACAGGAGTAGGTAAGGTGTGGTTAATAGTTAATTCAGTATGTGCGAATTTTTTCATAATGGTGTTAATGAAAATCTCAAGTTCCTCATTTAGTAGGTACTTTACGCTCAGCATTCGCATACTAAGTGGTGAAAGGCTTTGTACTAAACCTAGAGAGATTGCACATTATTGCTCAAAGTTATTACTAATTTGATTTTTTCTCTTTTATTACAGAAAACTTCAACACAGCACAAGTCTGACACTCGACGCCGAGGCACCTCGACATAACCACAACAACTCAACAAAAAACAATCGACATCATAAATGTAATAACAGTCCATATACGAATAGCTCAAATTACACAACACCTTTAGCGCCAATGACTGATAATAATATTTTAGAGAGTAATTTTGTAAACGAAGAAGACTGTTGTCCTCCAATCAAATATAATGAAACACTTTTCTTTGCGGATGGTGTGCGTTCGATTGATTTTGTGCTTGCCTTCAAAGTGGATCCGGATGCAGGTCAGGAAGCGCTTAACTCACATAAACGGTACAAATTTGAAGCCAATCTGTTGGAGAATGGATTACAGATGGAGGTGGACTATAAGGAGCAGCAGCAAATACATTTTGTGAAGGTGAATTCAAAATAATTAAACTCGATCACAATTGAGCTTATTGTTTTTATTTTCGGTTATAGATACATGCGCCACTGGATGTGCTGCGTTGCTATGCTGAAATATTAAAGCTGCGTATGCCAATGAAGGAGGTAAGAAATAAATATGTAATAGATGAAGTGGGGCCTGTTTGTAATAATTTTGTTTATGGAATGCATTTTTTCTTACCTTCATTGTAATATAAGAACGTTGGATTTGTTGTATATATGTATGTATAGCGGCCGTCGGTATGACGACCTGTATAATGGTGTGGCGTCGGTCGTAGTTAGTGCGTGACTACTATTCGGTAAGGCATGGATTCAAAACCCACTGTGATCGTAAAATACCAAATGATAGAGAAAGTTTGTTTTAATAGCGGACGACCCTAGACAGGCGATGGCAAACTTCCCAGTGTATGAATAAGCTTCTTATAAAAAATATCTGAAGTTCGGAGTCGACTTGAAACTGTAGGTCCCTCCATTTGTGGAACAACATCAAGACGCACGCCACAAATAGGAGGAGGAGCTCGGCCAAACACCCAGAAATGGTGTACGCGCCAATTATATATATATATCAATTGCTTGGTTTGGAGTTCGGTGGTTGTAAAACTTAATATTTTTCAGAAGTATTTTGATGAAAATCTTAATAGGTAATCAATTTTATAATTCCGGTATAAAAACCGCTACTCTTTTGGTATGATACCCAATGTGAATGCACATATATATTTCTTTCCACTTATCATAACATACAACTTCATCTAAACTATATTAGTAGGAAAATAGTATTGTAGCGGTTTACTTACATTGTATTCAAGTGTTAAATATTTACTAAATTATTGGCAGAAAGTGCAACAATGTTCTGATAAAAGAATGAGAAACGTACTAAATCGCAGGAGCACAGTGTAGTTGGTTGGTTTGAGTGATGATTCTTCCAGAATCCAACTAGCGCTTCCGTACCATTTTGTTGCCACATCCTCGTTACCAACTTTCATAATAGCATGACTATATCCAGTCTGTGCGGTTCAGGAACCTTATCAGGTTGTTGCATCTAAGCCAGACAGCTGTTCAACATTCTGTCCTTCCACCACAGTGTGTAATCTTAATAGATCTTAATTAGGACTAAAAGCGTATTAATTTATAAATCGGCCATCTACATACACAATTAGAATTGCCGTACTTATGTTAATAAAATAGATAACGAGAAAGTAAGGGATCATAACAAATGAGAGAATATCGCTGGACGATATAATTTCGTTTAAATAAAAAAGAACCTAACAACCCCTTTAGCTATAGAATAATCGAATGACGTTTGTTAAGGATTCGCTTTGATTATTTAGAGTTCAAGGGCTCATAACTGCTGTATAAAATTTCTTAACACATTCTATGAGGACAATGATAAGTAAACAAATAATACGTATTAAAGTAATAATACCTGAATAAAAATCGGAAACTCCGGTCAGTTGAAAAATCATCTTGGCACACTCATTTTATTGTCTGGTGATTTTCGACAAACACTGCCCATTATACCACGTTCAACACCCGCTGATGAACTTAATGCATGTCTTAAATCATCAGTTCAGAAATTGACTTTGAAAACTAATATGCGTGTACAACTACAACGGGATGCATCGGCTGGAAATTTTGCAAAACAATTATTGGATATTGGAAATGGGCGAATGGAAATTGATGAATCTACACAATGTATCACCTGCCAGCAAACTTCTGTAAGATCACAGAAAGCATCGACGAATTGGTGCAAAAAGTCATCCCAAACATTGCACAAAACTACAAAAACCATAAGTGGCTCAGTACGCGTGCTATATTAGCAAGCAAAAACATCGATGTCAATACCATCAACTTCACCATTCAGCATGGAATACCCAGTGAAACGACAACATATAAGTCCATCGATACTGTGGAGAATCAAGACGAGGTTGTCAACTATCCAACTGAATTCTTGAATTCGCTTGATTTGCCAGGCATGCCGCCGCACGTTCTTACATTGAAAATTGGCGTACCCATCATTCTTCTTCGAAACATAAATCCACCACGACTTTGCAACGGAACCAGACTCTCAGTCAAGAAAATGATGAACAATGTTATCGAGGCAACAATTTTGACTGGAAAATTCAAAGGTGCAGACGTATTGCTGCCACGTATCCCAATCGTCCCGACGGATATGCCATTCGAATTCAAACGTTTACAGTTCCCGGCGCGACTCGCTTTCACAATGACTATTAACAAAGCACAAGGACAATCGTTATAAGTGTGGGGATTAAATTTGGAGAATCCATGCTTCTCACATGGACAGCTCTATGTGGCGTGCTCACGTGCCGGAAAACCTTCTGATCTATTCGTCTACGCACCAGATGGAAAAACAAGAAATATTGTGTATCCTACAGCACTTCAATAAACATCGAATTGAAACTAAACTTTGTAATGTCACATTTTTTTCGAAAATCAATAAAATGGTTTAGAATGAATTGAATATTTGTGTACTGATTTTTCTTTAAAGTTACTTTTCAGTGACTTTTCTTAAATTAATTTTAGTTGTTGGTGTAGCAACGCGCGCCGGGTACAGCTAGTTATTTATATTTTTTAATTTGAAGACAAATATTTTAAGGCATTGTATTTGATATACACATACACACACAGTATTGACAAAATTATAAAAACAGTTGAAAGATATTTATTTACAAAATTTCATTCTATGAAATCTTAAAATTCAATTCGTATGCAAATATTATATTTAATCTATTACCCTTGTTTAAGGAAATATGAATAAAACTTCAGAAGAATGGAACTTTAAATGTAAATTGATTGTATTTCATCATTGGGGAAAATAATCGAGACAGATATAAAAGGGAAATATTTTATCTTTCCATACTATTATTATTGAAACGAAATTATTCTAAGTTAGCACTAACTGCCCTATCAATACATCAATGATTGACACAATTAATGGGACTCCCACATGTTGCCGGCGTTAGTTAGTACCATTGTTCCCCGACTTTTCTTCCGAGTTCTTTATTTCATCCTTAGCTGTTACCAATCCGCTTATTCAATACCCTCACAGTTGTTCTATGGGGCTGAGATAGTGTTATTTTCGCTGAACTACATATTTATTTACACGATTTGATTTAACAAGGGTCGTTATCCTGCAAAATCCCCATGCCACAGATATTTTATACTCGCAATTGAGACCGCTATAAAATGTTAAAATAATCTGCAGCACACGTCCGATAAGTTAAACGCACACCATTCAACACTAGATTTACCAGACCAGTCAAAATTTTTGCTGCATGTAATATTTTCTTTCCGTAATGATATCATGACTTTTGTAGCATTCAGTTTTATGAACTTTATGTACTCGTAACAAATATTTGTTTTGTTATGGACACTAACCTATATCAGTACCAGCTAAAATGGCTGGTGCAAGTTTCTAAGTGACGATAATGCATGGGGCAGCTTAACAATTGATAGTACTGCAACATTTTTTCGGGACGAAATATATGATGGCGGGAAAACCATGATTCTGAAGCAGGACCTGTGACGTCTCTTTTCTTTAACATATTTATTATAGTTCTCACCAGGCTATGAAAATAGAAAATGAATGAAATGTGCACAGTTACGGCTCTGCTGTGTCTAAAAGTGTTTTGCAAAAAACGATTATTTATCACTGCTAAGATATAATTTTTTATTAAGCATTGGTGCTTAGCTTCTGTTTATTCGAAAGAAAGAGAATTATTAGCTTTACAACAGCAATTATATGGAATTCACAGCATTTAAATGGGATGCTTTCGAGTATATGTAGTTAAAGGTGAACTGTAATTGGAGCTATTATGGGCTATAGGCTATGATTTATTTTAGTTTAAAAAATATTCAGTTTATTCAATATTTTCGATTACCCTTATATTTAATCTGAATTTTTTTTCCGTTTTCAGCTATTGTTTGAAATGAAACGATATAAAAAAATGTAGGATTTGTCTTCTTTATTGTGTGGGTAAAAACAAAAAGTCTTAAAGTATAAGCCCCATCTTTTTTCAGTGCACCTACACCTTAGATCACTACAGACGCTTTTGAAAATGCTTAAATTAGCGCTGTTAATTTATTTTGTATAATATTAATATATTCCCCTTCTTACTTAGATATTAAGCTATACATTTTTTCTTAAAAAGTTACTCTATATATTCCGCTCATAATTTAATTTCAATTTAATGCACTACTATTGCAGGAACTTTGTAGAACCACAGTTTACAACAAATACAGTCGTTTGCATCACGCAGCGCAGTTTCTTTCACGAAAGGTCTGAATTACATATCTATCTACATATCAACACAAATGCTTTCATTTAACAGAATAAAAAATGCTGCGACTATTGGCAAATGATTTCCAAATCTTTAACTTGCTTCTGCTCATTTCAGTTCTTTTGTTAAAGTAGCCGTTGAAATATGAACGCCAATTACACTCAATGCTGCAAATACTTTTTATTTATTTATTATTTAATGACAAATTCTTATATCGTTCGACTGTATCTGATCTCTGCTGCTTTATTTACTAATTTTGCAATATTTGTTAATAAAAAAAACTAAATGCTTACATATCATTTTAGATACCCGGCATGTCTGCCGTGAATCGTTCCACCAGAAGCGTCCTGTCTAGCCTCAAAGGCGTTGTACAATTTTTTATGCGACACATATATGTGGATGAGAGATTCTTTCCACGACGCGCGTATCGTTTTACCGCTATTTATAGCCGTGATAAGGAATATTTGTGAGTTTGAAATATTTTTTAGAAATTATTCGTTTTTTAATATATAAATTTATTTGTGCTTTTAATTTTAGATTCGATATCCATCATCGCTCTTTCTTTACTAATGCAGTGCGTTCACGTGTTGTACAATTCATATTGGATCGCCAGTATTTCGAGGAGCGCAGTAAGGATCCGCGCGCATTCGGTATTGATCGTTTGGTGGAAGCGAATGTTTATTGCGCAGCCTATGCGCTGCATGATGTGAGTCGAAGTTTTTGATAGGATAAATAGAAGAGATTTAATATATGCCAAAGGAAATAAAAAAGAAAAATGTTGCTGATGGCGTAATCTATTGGTTATTACAGACGTCCAAAGGGTAAATCCTTCACTGATGCTATTGCATTTGCACCACATTTAGAGCCCGCATAACGATTTCTTAAGGAGCTGAAGGGATAAGGAAGAAATAGAGTCCTCCACTTCAAAGACTGCACTTCAGATTTCTTGGACCTATATTTTTGTGAAGTCGATAGAATTAGAGTAAGGACAAATAGATCTTCCCTGAGAACCGTAATAGGTCTCGATTGGCACCAGTGAGTTCTTTTTAAGAACAGGTGGGATGCCTAACCTTCAAACTAAAGACGGTCCGCACATAGTAAAATTTAGTTTGTATGGACGGAAAAGTAGGTGTGGTTTTGTCTGATCTCAATAGTATTTATGTCGGATCTAAATAGGAAGCGCGCAAAACTTTTATCAGAGTTTTGGCGAGTTTTAAGTATTAAGTCGTTGCCAAGGTTAACGCATTTACTCCGCGTATTTTCTAAAGCTTTTCTTCCATCGTATTCCTTCGTATTCCATTCCTTCTTCCATCACTTTTATCAAATTTGAGTTATTTTGTTTAATTTATAACAAAGATATTAGGTTCATATTTATCTTTTTTGATAATCATCGTTGTATGGGAGGTGAGCGTGGTTATTGACCTCTTTCACCCATTTCTTATACCAACCTACTTTGGGCAAAAAAGAGTAATATGTGTACCAAGTTTCATTGAAATATATTTATTTTTCGTACGGTCGGGCGGACGAACAGTCATGGCTAAATCAATTTCTTTCATCATTCGAGTATTTTGGTATAGATATGTCTATATCTGTTTCGATTCCCTTATGCTGTTACATACAACAGTTTTGTGAAGAAAAATTAGAATACCCTTTTGCACAAGTGCGCGCGTAAATTAAAATTAGCATCGTACACAGAGCTGATATTAAAATTAGCTTTAAGCTTGATACAACTTTTTACTGAAATACTTATGTAGGGACACCTGTTAGGGTGATTTGTTATGATTGTTGATCATGTGGCATAATTGTTGTGTTTTTGCAACATCATAAAATACTTTCCAAGTTGGTTGTTATTGTTGTGACAGAGTTGTTTTGTTGTTGTAGCAACGTATTTCCTATAAATGTTTTGAGAATGTTACTGAAGTGACCGTTTTTGGCCGGATAAAAGTAAGGGTCGTTCCGCCAGCGTAGAACTGACTGTTGTGGAAACGATGTCGAAACTTTTATGTTAAGTAGTATATGAAGTGAAAATAGTTTTTTTGAGCGAATATGCAGGCAAAATATCTCGCAGAAAGAAACACGTGTAACTCCATTTTGTGTTTTACTAGATCATCTATTGCAAAACATTTATAGGCGTTGTTGCCAAAGAACTTTTAGTTATTCTAATTGAATTTGAAATTTACCTTGCATAATACTTTTACTTAGAAATATATGTACATAGTTATAAGAGCTATGAAGATTATATGTATAAGTAATAGCTTCCTTAGTGGCATTCAATGTAAATATCTACCTTTCTGTCACTTCAGGGCGAAATTACAGAAAAGGGTACTATGCGGGAAGCCCTCTACACACACTGGGCCTCCATCAACAAATGGTATCGCTGTCAACCGTTGGACTATGTCAAAGAGTATTTTGGCGTAAAAATTGGTAATTTTCGTTTAAATTACTTTTCACCATAGTAATTCATTTTTACAAACTTGTATTTCTACAGGATTATACTTCGCATGGTTGGGCTATTACACCTATATGCTATTGCTTGCCTCACTAATTGGTGTAATCTGCTTTGTGTACTCCCTTATAACATTAAAAGATTATGTGCCAGTGTATGTATGCCGCATATGCTTCAACTATAATATACTAAATTATAAATATTTAATTCCCTCCACTTCCAGTCAGGACGTTTGTGACAACGAACATATTAAAAATCTCACCATGTGCCCGCTATGTGATGTGTGCAATTTCTGGTACCTCAAGGAAACATGCTTTTATGCCAAAATTACTTACCTCTTCGATAATCCCAGTACTGTGTTCTTTGCCGTCTTCATGTCCTTTTGGGCTACACTCTTTTTGGAGTTATGGAAACGTTATTCTGCCGAAATCACACATCGTTGGGACTTAACTGGTTTCGATATGCACGAGGAGCATCCACGTCCAGAGTATCTAGCTCGTTTGGAACACTTGAAAAATACACGCACTCGCATTGACTATGTGACGAATATCAAGGAGCCCACTGTGCCGTTTTGGCGCATGAAATTTCCAGCCACAGTTTTTAGTGTTTCAGCAGTGTTTCTGTTAATATTTTTGGCTTTTGTGGCGCTTGTTGCGGTAGTTGTTTATCGTATGTCTATGTTGGCAACACTTAAATTGGGTTCCATTTCGATGACCACTTCGAGCGCTATTATGTTGGCTACGGCGTCTGCAGCTTTCGTTAACTTGTGTCTGCTATATGTGCTAAACTATGTAAAGAAGTGATAAAGTTGCAAGAGTTTCATTTTGTGCTTTTAAGTAAGAGTCTTTATTACTTTTAGATGTACACACAACTCGCCGAGTACCTAACTGAGCGGGAAATGTGGCGCACCCAAACACAATTTGACGATTCATTGACCCTGAAGATTTATTTATTGCAGTTTGTAAATTATTATGCATCCATATTTTACATAGCGTTTTTTAAAGGGAAATTTGTGGGACATCCTGGCCATTATAACAGAATATTTGACTATCGACAGGAGGAGGTACGTATTTTTTTTTGCACAAATTGGTTTGTATTTCCATTAAATTTAATGTAAATATATCATATCTATCCATTCTAGTGCTCCTCCGGTGGCTGTTTGACTGAGCTCTGTATTCAGCTGGCAATCATTATGATTGGCAAACAAGCCTTTAACTCCATACTAGAAGTAATAATGCCAAAGATATGGCGCAAAATTATGGCTATTCAAGTGGGTCTGTCGCGTTTGTTCAGCACAAAAACTGAGGATGTAAATAAGGAAAAAGTTGAGCGTTACTTGCGTGATTTAAAATTGTTGGTTTGGGGTCCACGTAGCTTATTTCCGGAGTACTTGGAAATGGGTATGTCAAGCAGTTGCTTCCCTACAAAATTATGTTAACCAATGCTATCTCTTATTCAAAGTGCTGCAGTATGGGTTTGTTACATTGTTCGTGGCCGCCTTCCCTTTGGCTCCATTCTTTGCCTTAGTGAATAATATTTTTGAAATGCGTTTGGATGCGAAAAATTTGCTGGCCAACTATAGGCGTCCAGTTTCACAGCGTGTGCGTGATATTGGCGTTTGGTATCGCATATTAGACAGCATAAGTAAGCTGAGCGTGATTAGCAATGTAAGTGAGCATTCAGTTTCTTTATTTTGTTTTTTTATAAGTTGTTTTTTAAATCCTGTAGGGATTCATCATTGCTTTTACTTCGGACTTCATACCTCGCTTGGTTTATCGTGCACAAGAATACGGTAACCACACTCTTGCCGGTTATTTGGATTTTACTCTGTCCGAGTATAATATCAGCGAATCGGCAAAATTACGTAGCCTAGCTGGGGACGGTACAAATATAACCACATGCTTGTAAGCTCTACTCTTTTAATAAGTACTGAATTCATACTAAGCTCTTTACTACGACAATACGCAGCTTTAAATATTGTTTTACAACTGTCAAGTAACTTGCAATGTAACGAACAATCGTTTTCAGCAATTGGTTACTTGTCGGTCTAATGAGTGCTGCTATTGAAGGATCCATCAAAATTACGAGATCAGTGTGCATAGCTTAGAGTGTCTTTGGGAGGTTGAACTTGTTTTCTCAGATTTCATTTGCTTTTTATTATTTTCAGCTATGCCGATTATCGTGAACCACCTACCTCATCCAACAAATATAAGTTAACTAACATGTTTTATATTATACTCGCCTGTCGGCTGGCTTTCGTTGTTGTATTTGAGGTGAGTTTAATTGAGGCGGATTAACTGCCTATCCACTGCTGGATGTTGGCGGTCACATTTATTAATTAAAATTATTTCTTATTACAAACATATTTATATTACACTATTATATTTAAATTATATTGCTAATACAACTGGAATATGCCTCTCTGTCTTGGGCCGTGTGAATGAGTTCCCCAATCGTCCTAAATCCTGCCCATTCGCGGATGTTTCTCAACCAGGACATCTGTTTTCGTCCTATGCCCCTTTTTCCTTCTATTTCTCCCTCGATTATTAGTTGCGGTAATTCAAATTTCGCTTCACGAATGAGATGTCCCAGGTAGGCTGTTTTGCGGCGTTAAACATTTGCAGCAATTCTCGCTCGTTTCTGCATCTTCTGAGGACTTCTACGTTTGTAACACGGTCAGTCCACGAAATCTTTAGCATACGACGATAGCGCCATATTTTAAATGCTTCTATTGTATTCATGATTGCTGTTTTAAGAACCCATGAATAGCAATACAGGCCAAACATAACATTTCATGTACCGCATACGCAACTTTATATTTAATTCTCGATTGGTCAGCATTTTAAAAAAGCGTTTCTGGCTATCTCGATACGACACCTTATTTCTTTATCCAGGCTCCATGTCTGATTTAGCCAGCATCCCAAATATTTGAAGCAGTTCAAACGCTCAACAGGTTCATTTTCAATTTTGAAGGCAGTGTTCGAATACGGATTTTGTGTTCTGCTTACAATCATGAATTTTGTTTTTTTTTATGTTTATGCTTAAACCATGAGAATAGCTTTTCTGATTATCCATATTGATCAAACACTGCAAATCATCCGAGTTGCTGGATAGAAGTGTTTTATCAGCAGCGTAACGTATATTATTTATGTATTGCCCATTGACTTCTATTCCTTTCTGAATATCGCCAATTGCCTCTTGAAAAATTAAGTTCGAATAAATACTGATTAACAATGGATTTATTGCAATGTCAATGTTACAATGCTGTTAGCGCGTACCTCAGCTACTTGGTTCCAATAAAAATGTTCAGTACATCGAATGTTTTTTCCATCAATATTTAATTTACACAGTATTTTCATCAAGGTGCTATGCTGCACTCTGTGGAAAGTCTTTTCGTAATCCAAAAAAGACATAAATACATCTTTATTGACATCCCTACAGTTCTTTACAAGAACTTGAATACAAAACAATGCTTCTCTTGTGTCCATGGCATCTTTGAAGCCAAACTGCGAACGATCCATTGCTCACATCTTTTGCAGATTTTATTATGCATAACTTTAAGAAATATTTTAAGAATATGGTTTACTAGACTAATGGGCCCTCGATGAACTTTTTAGCGGAGCTATAAAAGTAGATTTTAACCAATCATTTGGATATACTCCTAAGCTATAAATTGTATTAAAAAGATTTTCCAGCAAGCTTATATTGTCCTCATCGATTAATTTTATAACTTCTGCTGGCTGGTTGTCTGGTCCAACAGCTTTGTTATATTTTTATTGCTTTCACGATTTCTGAGCGTGTTATCGAAGGGCCGGCCAGCTCTGAACAGGTCAGGACGTTGGTGCTTGGCCTCGAGTTGTCAGTAAATAGTTCATGAATAAAATAATTTAATTACCCATATTAAAACAAATGAACAAATGATGCTCAAGGTTTTAAGTCCCCCATACAAATCTCTTGTTTGCTGTTTTTTTACGTATACAGGAATGACCGTGGGTACTTGCTTTGTCTTGTCATAAAGTCATAGCGGTATCTATTAACACTATCTTACTAGAAAGAATATTCATTTACATTTACTCGTGGCGGTATAGTGAATTGAAAATTTGAATGCTATTTTGTTTGGTTTTTTGAGTTATTTCGTTGTTCCAACAAGCGAAAAATATACTTATGTACATAAACAAAAGCGGGTAGAGAAAAATTGTTTAATAGTGCTGTTTTAAAGGACTGTAGGGATAAACTTTTATTTGAATCGGTAGGTACTAACTTGAAATTAGTTACGGAAATTGGTCTAGGGTCTATGGTAACTGTAGGAGTATCTGGAATATGCTCGTAATCCTGGACTACCATTTTCGGTTACTTTTTTCCCTTCAATGCATAAGTCATCGTAATATATTTAATAAGCCGGGACCTGAAGCGCCCACATGCGCGAGCTACCTCCTCTTTGTCCATTGTGGCCATCACTTCCTCGATGGTTGTCTTCAGAGCGTCCTTAGTGTTATGAGGCTTCGCGTTAACTTTTGCTTCAACTGTGCCCCACACGTAATAATCAAGAGGATTGCAGTCTGGGCTTGAAGGTGGCCAAAAATCTGGTGACCAGTGGTAGGGTAGGTTATTCTGGAGCCAAGCCTGAGTCTTTGTATGACTTGCTCGATCAGAAAAGACATCATCTTTGCAGACGGCTTCACGAAAAACTTTTGCAATTTTGTAAACTTGCGTTTTTTTGTACCACTCAATTATCTCTTTAGGGCTTTTTCCGGCGCGAAGTGACTCTAGTATCGCAGCTCTTGTGTCCTGCTCTCGACTCATCGTTTCACTAGCACTTACCCCGGCACTCCAATGTCAATCAATCAGGGAACAATACACTAAAAATATGTCCCTTTATCAGCGGTTTTAGACTTAACGCTCCTGCTCCAGAGCTTTCGAAATGTTTTCCGGATTTACCTGTACATTTTTTTGTATAGTTTTTTATTGTGAGATATTTATTTATTTATTCTCGCTTATCAAATTCGTTTGACATTTTCTCGTTCAATAATTTATTTTAAATTAAAGTGTCACACTTTATGTTTTGACACTTATTTGAATGTTAATAAGATTTAAAAAGCTTGCATTGAATGCTTAAGTGACACGAAATTGGAACATAACGGACAGTTTTATTATTATGGTTTACACTTAAAACGAATACAGTTACTAAAATTGTTTCAAACCTGCTATGCTTTTAGTTTTAGCCTATTATATGATATAATGTTCTTCGGCGAACTCCATTAATACTAATTGCAAATAATCTTTTATACTCTAGGCCGAGCTTTTATTTATTTCCTTTGCTGTCTTTTAAGTTTTTAAAATTTTGTATAATATGTTTTTTCAATAAATGCATTTTTCAATAACATACCGCGAACAACTAAATTGCTGTTTTGTTGTACCATTAAATGCTGCAACCTATTTGCGAAAACGCCTTTCCTTTGAGGCTAAGAAGTATATGTGAGTTCATATGTTTAAACTTTAACATGCTGATAGAGACCAGCTGCTTCCACAATACTCTCCTGTAGTGTACGATTCTCATTAGCGGTAGCTTTGAGCATTTTGTATAATGCAAATATGCCGAACACCGAGAGCGCATTAAAAACTGTGTGAAAAATATGTATGTATGTATGTATATAAATTAAATTATTTCTCAGTTCTATTAGTTTTATTTTTTAATTGATTACCCATAAATACACCAAAAATCACACTGTGCACAATGCGTCGATCCAATGCTATTTCCTCTTCGAATTCATTCATTTTGATTACCATGAAAACGAATACGGCTATCTCAATGGCAATCGAAATGCTGGTGTTTATTAGCCAGGGAGCAATGCAAACAAGACGCTGCTGTAAAATGAAAAGCGTGATATGAGTGTAAGATATTCAGTTTAAGAGTACGTATTAAAATTAAATTTCTTAATTGAATTTTACCTTTCTTATACCATCCATGAGAATAGAAGCAACTATTAAATTAATCAACGATTTCACCCAAACAGTAACAGCCAAAACCATATAGAACGCATTGGAGAAATTATGCACGAGAATATAATCAACTACAAAGAAGGAATTTGTTTTGTTTAGTAGTTTTTAGTCGTGATTAAGCAAAAGGGAAACCAACAAATTTTTAACAAATTAAATAAATTAAATTTTTCGACTTCAATAGCAAAAAATATGGTAGCACTCTTTATTTATCTTTGACACTATTTCGACACTGCCAATAAACTTTACATTTTGCTTTTTCAATTTCTTTAGAAGTGTTGCGCGATTAACTTCAATTTTCCGTTATCTCTGCTTTGCAATGCTCACTTTGATGCTTTCGTTTTATCCTTCAGTGAGAAATGTTTGCTTCATTCGGACTTAAAATTTAACTTATGCCTGGAAAAAGATTATCCATTGATATTACGCAATTATTATATTAAAATGACCACTTGGTTAAAATTGTTCAGGAATTGTCTGAAATGGTTTTGGTAACAAGTCAGACAGTTTATAATGTTATATGGTAAATCGAGCGGAAAAGAGGGTAGATTAGAGCACAAGAGTGCAGGTGGGTCTAAAACTAAAATTACTGGTTGTTGTTGTTGTTGGTGTAGCAGAAACTTTGCCCTGTCAGTGTAGTGTAATCACCGGTCGTCTTCGTCTAGCTCATCCGGGCCGGTAGGCTCAAGGAACTTGGTGTTTCGACAGGTTGGGTCCAGAGAATCTTGTTAATTGTCTGCCTGTACACTGTCCGATCCAAGGTACCTCCTGACGTGCCTGGGCGGCAGCTCAGGCTCTATCAAGTGTCTGCATGGGTGGGACCTGGGGTAACACCCTAACAAGAACTGCTTACTGAGCAGTTTGTTATGCTCCTTTACAGGAAACATATGGGCCTTGCAAAGCAGCTTAACGAGGAGTGTGGTTATGTTGCCTCTCATGAAGCAGTGCGTCAAGCCATACTGCACCACAAATATTCATCGAGATAAGCACACAAGAAACCATTGCTGTCAGAAATGTAGAAAATACCTGTCTTTTGCTTTTAACCACATTTCCGAACCAGAAGATTATTGGGAAAATAGTTTCTTGACAGTGTCGAAATAGTGTGTTATTTGTTTTTGTTGCTTTAGTTCTTGTTTTTCCAAAGAATTTTAAGTACTTTTTATTAATTCCAGTCAAATGCTTTGAATAAATATGAATCAGTACGAAAAAGAAGTCAAGAATAAATAAGAGTGCTATTGTTTGGTATTGAAATCGAAAAAATTAAATTTATTTTCAATGCCAAAACCCATTTTTAACCTTTTGACGCTTTCATTTTAATACTATCGTTATTTTAGTAATAATGCCTAAGTATTTAAATATTTTTGAAATACATAGATACTTAAATCTTTTCTAAAGACCAGGGACCTTAATTATTACAAGGTATATTACGGTGGTCCCCGTAACCGAATGTGTTGATGTGTAACTACCATTCGGTAGTGCCACGGGTTCGAAACCCCCTGTGGGCGCGAAATACAAAAATGAGAGAAAATGTTTTTTTCTAATAGCGGTCGCTCTTCGGCAGACGATGACGAACCTCCTATTGTATTTCTACTATGAAAAAGCTCCTCATAAAAAACTATCTGGCAACTCAGGCCCCTCCATTTGAGGAACAACATCACGACGCATACCACAAATTGATATCTGCCAGGTTAAATATTGATTTAAAAAATGTATCCTAAACATTCTTAGGAATTTCCTATAAATGATTTGAAGAATCGTATGATAAGAGAATATGAGATCTAAGCTTAAAAGCAGAGCTTCTTGTCATTTCTGCATGGTACTTTCTACGATCACTTTCATATCTATTGTTTTATAAGCGAGCATTTAGCTTTTCTGAATAATTTCCCTAAGATACTGTAGAATAAAGGGATCTCTCATCTATTCTCTCACTGCACCTTAACGTTTGAAATAACTTTCTCAAACTATTCGAGAGATCATAGGCGAAAGAAAAAAATATCAGAAAAGCGAATATTTGTCATGCCTGATCTCACTCCTAAAGGATCTTTTTTAAAATTGAAAAAAAGGAACGAAAACAAATGTCTGAGTCAAAATATATTTTAATAAAAAAAAATTATTAGAGTATATATAGAATAGATATATTACATGTTTATAATTTCCGCTTACAGCCTTTATTGGGTATTTGGTTGAGCTCCTCCTCCTATTCGTCGTGTGCGTCTGGAGGGAGCTTCATTTTTTTTTTGTGAGGGGATTTTTGCTATTATTTGCCGAGGGGCGACCGCTATTAGAAAAAAAATGTTTCTGTTATTTGGTGTTTCATGGGCGGAGATTCGAAATTGTTCACCTCTGAATGGTAGTCACGCACAAACCCATTCGGCTACGACGCCGTAATGAAAACACTTTCTGAACTAATTATTTTTAGAAAAATAGTTTTACTCATTTCCATAACCCTCATCACTTTCACTCCATTCTTACTTCCTCCATGCAAAAACTCACCCATTGTTGCAATGAAATTACTTAGCGGACTTAATATTTTCACCTCGTCCTGAGGCCAATAAAATACATGAACAATATCGGTCCACAGATACCAGGAACAAAGTGCCAGCGTACATAGAGCTACAATGATATCAAAGCCGGCTACAACAAAGCCAAATGAACGTAAACTAAAACAATTGAAACGTTTCATTGTGGATGTGGTGATTTTGGACGGCGGCGGTGGAGAGGCTGCAGTTTCTTCAAAGTCCCGCGCAAAAGTATACGAACGAATCTCAAACACTGATTTGAGGCAATCCACTTTTATTTTTTATTTTTTCAAATTTTTAATTACATTTAAATTTTTTCAGTATTTACTGAATTTGACGCGTTGCTGATGCTTTGACGTTACCAATTGCACTAAATTAAAGAATCGCATTTGCATTTGCATTAGGTTCGACACATGAGTCTTCGGGTGGGTATGCTGCAGATAGCTAATTTTATTGAGTTTAGGCCGCTTTATGCATGACAATTGCCGGTTTTGCTTTGTTGAGTGATTTGTGACCGTTCGCGACGGCAGCTGGGGCGGCAGAATTGTTAGACGTAGTGAAAGTGCAAAAGTTTAATGATCTGACACACTTCGATGCAGGGCCACTTAAGGGGCTGGCGTTGGGCGAGAGTAAGTTTATGTGTTGCAGCAGTTTAGTGGCGCCGACTGAATTGGGGGTTGAGTTCGTATTTCTGGTTTGCTGACGAAATATTTACCATTAAAAGAGTGAGTTATTGGTTTCTTGAAATTGTGGTAGGCCCTATTATCTTTTATGAGATATACTCGTAAAATATAGAATTTTTGAACTTTTTTCATTATACCAAGATTTGGACTTTTTCTCCTAGAAAAAGTTCGGAATTATTTATTCACAGACCTTATGAACGCACTATAATGACATATATGACTTTCAAAAGAATGTGAAACATTTGTAACCGCTACAATTTGATTTTTTTAAAATGACGACACCCATAAGCGAAAATGATGTAAGTGAAAACATACTTCCTCCTTCTAATTTATTGCGATTAGTTGATAAATAATAAACTCCAATATTAACATTTAAAACAGTTTTTCTATTAAAAGCTCATCCAAACTTCGTCAACACAAGTGCACAAACATAAGTATGTTTCGTTTGTGATGATAAACGGTTTACTAGACAGGGCTAGTTTACTGTGCCGGCAGCCCTTGGTCGGGGAAAACCCGAGTCATTCCGGTAACGTAGATCCGGCTGCCATGGGAATGTTTCGTTTGTAATCTCGCTAGGCAATCTGACTCGTTGCTAAGGGTTGCAAATGGAACTATTTATTCTTGTGCAAAATAATGTTAGTCATGGACTGATCTTCTTCAAAAGGTTAAACATTTGCCCGAGGCAATTTGTTGTTGTGTAGTAATTTTTCTCTAGTACTATTTCCACTTTTTAATCTAAGTACCTTGAAAATCCTCAGTATCCTCCACTATCCTACCCCCTATCGGCAGTGAAGTGAAGTAAGTTTTAATGACGCTTCTTATAGACGTTTCCACTGCATTCCTCTTCAATACGATTTAGATCCAAGAGTTTTGACTCTGTTCAATACAGTAATGTTAATAGAGTCAAATAATTCCTTTGTACTTTGCTGTGCGTTAACGACCATTATCTAGCTGAAATACCTGTCTAAACGGCATATATCTCCAATGTATGGTAGCAGCATAGTACTCTGAAGAACTAAAAAATAATAATTTGTTGTCTCCATCTCCTATATGTGGTATATAGTTCCTTTACACTATTGGATCAACGGTATTCCTGCGTTCCTCCTTATGTTGTCACACAGTGTTTAACGGTTTTTATATAATTTGAGCATAGTCCTGTACTGGGGAATAATCGGAAAATAATCCTAGGTGACTATTAAGTGGGTGACAAACGGCACGATGAATTCGAAGCACTTGGGTTCCATACTAAAGTTCCTCTCGGAAGTTCAAATACAAAAAATTCTTTGAAGGGGCATAGCACATAACTGGATATTGAGGTCGGAGGTCGCAGTGCATTATCCCCAACAATGATAATAGTAGTAATAGACACAATTTTTATCTACTTTAATCCGAATTATAGTATATAGTGTAATATTTTCCATTATTTTATAGGATTTTTTACAAATTAACCAAACATTTTTCCCTATTTCAGCTCAAAAAAGTTAAGTTGGTAGTTAAGAGTTAATTTGTTAGTTCAGTTAAGAGTTGAAATATTTCTCCAAGTCGAGGTCATTTAGATTATTCAGGCGGTTTTGTTTATATTTGTACTTGCATAGAGTGAATTCTAAATTCTCAGCATTTAAACACCACCAGAACAAAAAAAGAAAAGAAGATCGACCTACCATATATTATTTTGCTTTTCATAACAAATCACAATGTCTGTTTCGCATGCATGCTGTCCAACCCTCCTTTGAAGCACCTCTGTCCACTAGACAGTGGCCTTAATAACAGTTGAAGGCAGAATTCAAGATAAGAAAAAAATGAAATTAAAGATATTTGAAATTTCGTATATATTTTGCCAAAGTTTTTGTTAAACGCAGTACAATTTTTACTGCAACAAATTTAAATAAACGGTTATTCGTTAAATTTTTTATAAATTTATTAAATGTTTGAATTTATTCCATCGAAAAATCATCCCTTAGTACAATTAATTTCAGTGCACTTTTACGTCTTCACGCCTAGCACATGACCCCATTTCTTTCTGCGATGAACATCAAAAACTTGGCTTAACATTTTAGTTAAAAAAATGTACCCACTGTAACATTGAATTAAATTTATGCAAAATAAAAAAAAGCAATAAATAAATAAAAAATTATACAAATTAACAAAATAAAATTATTACAATTATAAAATGTTAATCTATTAAATTCTACATGTTTCAGTCTGAAAATTTCGTAATTATCAAAAATTTGTGGTTTCTTTTCATATATAGAATAATAAAAGCGACCATAAAATTGTGAAAAAATGAGTGGATAATTTTGCAAAACAAAGTTATAATCAGCTGTTTTTTAATGAGTCAAAGTTTCCAAAATTTGGTCATAGAAATCTTTATGTAACACGTAAATAAAAGTGTGTTCTGAAAGAAATATTGTTGCCAATTTCAATTTCAGGTGAATAATTATTTTGGAACATTTTAACCCCAAGTCCTTAAAGTTCTTTTAAACAAACAAGACATTTAAACACGGCAGACTAAAATGTTCTACGAAAATATTTTTCAGCAAATTTCAGGGAAGGTAACCGAAAACGACAAAAACGTACTTAAAGTTCTGATTATGGATATTTCGCACAGCTTTAGGAAGTTTAAGGCGGATTATCGCATACAATCATATATAGAAATCAGTACAATTTTCTTATACTAATTAATATAATAATATTGTTTTTTTTACAATGTTTACATGAAATCTGTAAAAACATAGTTTATTGAATTGCCATTTAACTGAAAGTTTTGTAATAAAATATACATTTTTTTTCTTGTTCACTCCTCTCGGGGGCATATGGCCTAAACAAGACTGAGTCTTGCGTTGGTTTTGTTAATCTGTTCTGATTTCTGACAGGGTAGGTGATTAGCCTGCCGCTACCAGTCCTAAGTGGTGGGAATGCCCACCTGTCGTTGCTTAGGAAAAACACCTTCTTACTGCTTGGAGCGCCATCAATGTGTCACATTTTTCTGGCAGAAGGATCGCACAGATGGTTGAGGACTTCGCCAAATTTCGTGTGTCTACGCTATTACCGCGGTCGCCCGCTTCTTCTTGCTGCTGCTGATTAATGCGCAGACTATTGTGCGGGAGTAAGTATGGGAAGGATAAGTTTTTGGGGTTGAGGAATGGAGTTGGAGGGTTTTTATTGTTTTTTTTTGTTTGTTTTAGAAACAAGGAAAGTAGATAAATTTGGAAAAGTGCGAGGACCGTGCTTTATGTGAGATTCGGACCCACAACCTCTGGGATGGCAGGCTAGTGCACTTACGCTAAACTACTTAAGTTTTAGAATTTCCCGGCAATGAAACATTAGTAAAATGCACTCAACAGATTTTTATCTGTTACTTTAAAATTGTTGAAAAGTTGTGAGAAGCATGCATAATCAGACCTCATATATATATAAGGTGAAGTCTAAAATAAAAAAGACTGATCTAAAATAGAAACGACAGGAGCTTTGTTCTGATAACTTCGAATTTTTTTATTCAAAATAGCCCCCCTGACTTCGATACACCGTTTTGCGCGATCTAAAAGCTTTTTGAAAGAGTGTTTCAGTTCATTAACCACAATGCCCTTCAGGATGTCGGTACAAACCTTTCGGATTGTCTCTACGGACGCAAAACGTTTCCTTTCATAGCCAAAATGCGATTTGTAGTCAAAAAATTAGTCACAAGAGTGGATCGATGAGCTGGTGCATTACCATGCAATACCTCCTTCGCGGTATTCAGGGCGAATTCGACGAATGCGATGCAATAAACGGTTCAAAAAGCCAAGATATAAAATTGCATTGCCGGTTTGGCCCCTTGGCACGAACTCCTTGTCTACAATTCCCTTGGAAACGTAAAAACAAATGAGTATTAAATTGATTTCTCCAAACGCGATTTTCTGGGCGGTGGTTCATGTGGGGCCTTTTATTCGGCACTTTGACGTTTAGTTTCAGGTTCATTATGGAACCACCACGTTTCGTCACCAGTTACAATGTTGTAAAGGAAGTTCTCGTCTTTTCTCGCTTCTTTAATGAGGTCTTTCGAATGTTGAATTCTGAGCAATTTTTGACCTTCAGTTAACTTGTGCGTAATGAAACGTGCACAGACCTTTCGTAAGCTCAAATGATCAGTTAAATCGATGTTTTTGAGATATTTCATTCCGATTCCATGAATTTCAACGATGATTTCGGTTATTTTGGATGTTCATTGTCATTTATGTCCTTACAACCTTCTCTGAAACGTATAAACAATTCATTAACTCTGGCACGAGATAGCATATCACCGCCATAAACTTTTTTATCAATTCAAATGTTTCGGTAAACGTTTTACCGACTTTATAACAAAATTTGATATTAGCTCTTTGTTCGAAACATATTTTTGTACCGAGGACACACTTTAGCTGCAACAACTTCGCTTCCACTGAACCGAATGTTACCTAGTTGAAAGTCAGCTAGAGATGTAACTTCCAACGCACTAACTCATTAAAAAGATGGCGCCATCTAAAACATTTTTATGACGTCAGTCTTGTTTATTTTGGACTTCAGCTTGTATATACACATTTTTTAGGTGTTTTACCGAACTATTCCTCCTATTTGTGGCGTTGACGTTGTCCCACAAATGGAGGGGCCACCGTTTTAGTCTTCATTATTTTTATTCTTCATTTTGGTCTTTCACCGAGATTCGAACCTACGTTCTCTCTGAATTCCGAATGGTAGACACGCACCAACGCATTCGGCTACGGCGTCCGTCTATATACGGCGGATGTAAATCACATGGATCAGCTCTAGATCAGACGTTTAAATGCGAGATCTTACTTGCTGTAATCCAGAACGCAGCGAAAAACCATTACGACGTGGCAGTGCGTTATAAGCTATGCACAAATACGCTATGTTTGGAGCGACAATGCTTTCGAGCGAAATGTCAAAAAAACCCCTCGGTTTCGCACGATTTTTTCTTTCCACATTTTCTAGTGTAACGTTCTCTGAAGTCCTTGTATGCTTCTAAGGCTTCTTCAGATAACATATCTCATGAATTAAAGCTCTATGAACTGAACTCGGCACGTGGAACCACAGTTGAAATTATGCCCAATCAGAAGCTTCCACGTTTTGCTTGTATCCACATGATAGGGTTTTTAAAATAGCGGTAAATCTACTAATAGGCTGTTATACATGCCGTAATTAATAGTACGCCAGGAAACGCCCACCTCGCTTTCAAGTGTGCATAAATTTAATATCTTTACTATCATAAAGATTCAACGAAACACATACTCGTAAGATGGCATAGTTCTATTTTAATGCACTTATTTTTGTGTTAAATGATTTTTATGCTATAGCCGCATTTTTGTATGGGTTCAAGTAAGTTCGGATTGAAGAAATAAGTGGGTAATACAAAGCTGAGTTTATTGCTTTAAAAACACCACCAACTGATCTAAAATTGATAGCGCAGATTATAGTATTCATAACAGCACATTAAGTTCACCAAACAAATTTTCATACATTGTGTTTTAAGAATATCTTCAGTTTAAAGAGTATGGTAAAGTTATCGGAAGGCACATTTTTGAATAGCATTAGAATCACTGATGTATAGTCCAGCATTTTTATAAAAAAAATATCCACATCATAACATAAAAAAAGTCATATACGATAAGTCATAAACAATAGATATCACTGTAAGGTAGTACAACAAAACAAAATGTATGCAAAAAACCGCCAAGTAGACCAAACTTTAACATTTCGATTTCAGAATTTCGATTAATAATAATGGGTTTACATATAACTCCGTATTTAAAAAGCAATATTTCCCATACAAAATTTCTCTCTTGAAATCCGAGATTATAAATATATAGTAAGTTTTGCTGTACAACCCTGTGTTTTCTGCGTTATCTATAATTATTATTGCAAATGCAAGGAGAAACGTAAAAGTAAAAACTAAATAAGAAATATGGCTGCAAAGAAAAGAGGTTTGTAGACATAATTCTAATAAAAAGTGTTTGTTGTTGTTGTTGTTGTTTGCCCCGTCAGTGTGGTGCAAATCTCTGCTCATCTTCGTCAAGCTCATCTAACGGTAGGCATAGAACTCATTATCGTTAAAATGCTGAAAAATATCGTTCATTTCTCGCCGCGGTGATCTGAATGAACATTCGAAAACGCGTCTCTAATTCAAGAATCAAGCGCGTCAAACGAATTTTATACACAGCAAATTCAAAATATCTTTTGTTTTGGTTAATAATATCTAGAATCGACACACCCTTTGTCAACCGTAAAGCCACTTTCACTTTAAATCATATTTTTCATGTTTTATTATTTATTTCTATTGAGTTCATTAGGTCGTTAACTTCTATCTCGATTTTTGAAATTTTTCTTGCAGAATTTTGTTGCACTTGTTATGATTTTGGTGCGATGGTGTATACCAGATATGAGCGTTGAGCTTCGCGATCAGATACGTCGCGAAGTGTATCTCACCAATGAAATTATCATTAACAAAGAAGCGGAGCGTGCGCGTTTGGGTGAGTTTAATTTACCTATATATTATATGAAAATATTTGATATTGACAGCAGCAAATATATATGTATAAGTATATACAGGGTGATCCATCTAGCTTTTGGAATTTAATTCGGCTATAAATAAAATACACGTGAACATTTTTCTATGATTTTGGTTTTAATTAGAGAGAGTAAACCTTGAAACATAATTTATATTCAAATAATTTCTATGGGTGGCTTTACCGTGGCCCATTCTGTTTTTTGACACTTATTTCATAAGTGGTAACGTCGATTTAATGTTTCAGCTTTTGAATCGTATCTGATTGATTGGCTTAATATTTATACTTAAAAGGGCCTCAAAAATAATAGTCTAATGGAGTCGAATTGCTCCTAGTGGCAAACTGACAGCACCGTTTAAGGGGACAGATGCCTGTAAAATTTCGAAAAATTCGCCCCAAAAATTCACTTTTTTTTTCAATTTTTTTTTAATTCAAACAGAAATTATGACATTAGTAAACAAAAAAATTTTTGGTTTCTTGTATTCAGGTCACTGACGCCAATGCTACAATTGAGAAGCCCCGCTGCGACCTTCCAGTTTAGACTTATCAATAAATCGACTTTTTTTATTGCAAGAATATCTTGTAAACATTTTAAAGCGAAATTCGCATTATTCCCGAATCTATGAGTACTTAAGTGACTGCCCGTCGGTTCAGAACCGTAGCGCGCGTTAGTTAAAACGGCGTTTTTCTCGAAACTACTTTTTTTCAACTGGTGGACACTCTAGCTTAAAAAGTTATCGACCAATCGTTATACATTTTTTTCGGATTATTCTTTATTCAATCCTTTTTTATATGAACCTAATTCTGGGATTACATTACCATTAAACATATTTTTTTTAAGCATAGATGAAAGAATAGATGAAAAAATATGGAATGAAAAAATTACATTGTGTTCAAGCGCCTCAAATATATGCAATTTTCAATATTATTTTATCACAATTAGGTTCATATTCTTAGGACACATGTTGATAACGAAAAAAAAAATTGTTGTTGATTACGGAGAAAAATTGCAACTTCAGGAATACCCACCAGCAAGATACTTGGATGGCGATTGTCCATGGACAACACGCTCTAACGCCACTATTTTCGGCGGAAATGGTTCGAAAGAATTTTAAAGTGTACTTAAAAATATGAGTAAAATACCCTCCAAGTTTAAACAATTTCTGATTATTCCTTCGATGTTCAAAAAATTCACGAAGAACACCAAAATTTCGGCCTCCTAAACCGTTTTTCCCCCCTTGAAATAAAACCAATTTTATATTATTTTAATGTATAAATAAACTGTATGCCAATTTTGAAAAATATTTATCGACTTCTTCCCCTTAAGGTTCGCTATTCAATTCCCGAAGGCAGTGTGCAAAATATCAAGTGTAGGGCTGGCAGTGAGGAATGTAACACGTCCCTGCAAAATATGTTGTTTATGTCATTATCTTCAATTTGTGTGAACAAATCATCGGTTAACAAGGCGCGATAGCGTGCCACTATTGACTGTAACGGCGGCTTCTAACTTGTTTTTGAACAAACAAAAAAATAGTCCAGTAATGTAGTCCAACCGAAATCCACGCCAAGGAGTTACTCGTTGGGGGTTTTCCGACACCAAATGCAACAATTCTGTTTGTTAGGTAGACATAAGCTTCACCTTAAAAGATAATTTTTTGACTCAGCTTGGAAATATGTTTTTAACATTTCCCATTTCCCTTCAAGCGAGAGACGACAAGCCACCCAAATGTCTAGCTTTAAATAAAATTTTTAACACATCATAGATAAGCGATGCCAAAAATCGATAATTCAATGGATCACTCTGTACAATATGAAAATTTAATAAATACTCAATTTAATTCGCAACAAATTACAGGTTTGGATAGACGAAGCTGCTCGGCATGCGGCCATGATTATAGTGCAGAATTAATGTAAGGAATACGGAGTAATGATGAACTAAACACTGGAATCTCTGTGCTTTAAGAAACAGTCTCAAATGTTACTTTAAGAATATATGACTACTATTACTATTTTAATAGGAATATTTAATGAATGTATATACATAGTTAATGTAGGTAAGCATGTGAGAGTGACAGTTTATTTTCTTGGTTCCCTTTAATTTTTCAAATATTATTTTTATTAGTTAATCATTCAAAAGGACTTGAGGAAAATATTTGCTTCCTATCAATATGTAATATCCTATATCAAACCATATACGTATTTAACAAGACTTTTGTGAAGGAAGGAGAATAGTTTGCGGTGATTTTATTTTTATTTTTTTGTGCTTTAATTTGTCGCAATATAGTTTGTAAGCTTAAAGGCATGTGTTACAGCTTTAATTTATACTTTTAGATTGTGTTTGCAAACGTTTTATTTATTTATTTCGGTTAAAAGTATTTATGAAATCTCATTATGTTAAATTGGACTAACTGTAGTTTATTTCTTTAATTATAAGACTTGTTAACATATATGATTTTATTTAAAATATTCTTTTAACTTTATTCAAGTTTCATAGGAAAACAATTTTTTGATTAACAGTGTTTGTGAAAAGTTGAATCTGTTAGGGATATATAAATTTCTCTTGCTACATTTAAGTATTTCCTCCATTTAATTGTTTTATTTTATTTTTTATTTTGGATTAAAAGCTTTTAATACTTTTAATAATGAAATAATTTTTATTCATTCGATAAGAATACAAATTGTAATATAATAATTTATATTTGTTATCAATTTTTGCTTCCTGTAGTATTTATAGAAGAAGCAAGAGTTTTTTAACCAAAAGCTGGCGGAAATGTTTTATCCAAGGTACAAGGTGACGCAAAAGTAACCTTGCGATGTTTTTTGGCTGTAATTAAAAAAAAAAAAATGAAAAAATTTGATTCTTCTTGTGGATTTTTTTTATTTGGTCTTTTAATTTTTTTTACATCGAGAATATGATGTCATGTAAATGGCCGCCGCCACAGTTGATTGCCATTTGAGCCCTTTTTATGGCATTTTCCATCACTTTGGCCAAAACTTCCGGCGATAGGTCCTCACATTCTTGACGGGTATTGTCTTTAAGAGCTGCAAGAGCCTGAGGCTTGTTGAAATAAACCCGCGACTTCAAAAAGTCCCACAAAAAGAAGTCTGGAGCGGTCAAATCAGGCGATCTTGCTGGCCAGTGCAAATCGAACAACGAAACAAACAATAATTTAATTTTTTTTTTCATCTACAATTGCGAATAACTTTTGAAAAAGCGATTTTATAAAAAAATGTTAAGAAACCTTTTTTGTAGAGAATTGAATTTCCTTGCAAAATCTTTATTTTTCGTTTTTTTATATTTATTTGTTGATAAGTTGCAGAATTGCGAAATAAAAAATTTAAATTAAAAAAATACACCAATGTTCAAAGCTTGATTACTCGGAGTCGACTCATCTGGCAAATATTTTGAAAGAAACCTATTTGGTAGGGAATTTAATTTACTAAAAATCTATGTATACAACATTTTTTCACCTCAGAAGTTTGGGAGCTTTAACGCAAAATTGAAAGCACAAATAAAAAATCAAAATTGAAGGTGATAGACCTCTTAATATTAATATTATAATTAAGGGCTCAAATCTTTTTTATCACCTTGAACAAGATTTTCGATATAGTGAAAAAAAAAATAGTCGTCTTTTTTGGCCCAGTCTAGTATACATATATATGTTTCAGACCCTCGGTACCAAATTCGTGCGTCTTTTCTTTCCCTAAAGGCCTTGTTTAAACAGAATGTGTATAGAAAATATTTAGAAACGATTAGTAATTTAACTAAAACATAGGATCTGAAGAGGTTATATGCATCCATAATCCAATTGAAATGTAAAATTTATTATTGCTTGAGTATGAGTATGTTTGGTAGTGACAACCAATTTAGTACCAGGGTAGAAAATGTCAAAAATTTTAGGTCCGTTATCAGCAGTTTGCCCTCTAACCTTTTTTATCAGGACACGATTGTCGCAGGAAGAAAGAAATTTTTTCAGATTGCTTACTTGCAGGATTACATGTACGTATATAAGTTTGTGTTTAATAGTTAAGATCTAAATTTTTCTAACTCAAACTATTTGAATTTAAAGGTTTTTAATAAATATTCAGATTTATTGTCAATTCAATATGAGCAAATGATTCCACAAATTATAATGCAATAAAAATTATGTTTGGCTGATTTAAATTTTAAGTTGTAATATATGTACATATGTATAATATAGAAAAAAAGCGCGAAATCGCTCAATGTTTAAGATGTCAAAGGTACAGACATACCCATTAATATTGCAATCACAACCCGCGTTGAGTTAAATGCACAATATCGGAAATAAAAAAATCATTAGGTCATCAAAGCAAACAAGGCACCACGATATGACCTTCTAACCGGCAAAGTCCTAAAAGAACTCTCGTACGGAGGCTTAAAATACATCACGCAACTCTTCAACGCCATTCTGCGGACCAGTTACGTTCCAAAGCAATTCAAAAATGCGGAAATTATCCTTATCTCCAAGCTTGGTAAACCACTAGAAGCTGTTACTTCTTACAGACCAATAAGTCTTCTCCCAATCCTATAAAAAAAAAAAATGAAAGGTACTTCAGAATCAAAGTAGGAGACGAAATCACACATTTAGCCCCGACCTCTGCAGGTGTGCCACAAGGAAGTGTTCTTGGCCCACTATTATACACAATATTTCCTGCGGATCTACTACTCTCAAAATTGGTTGAGACTGCAACTTACACTGACGATACCGTCATTATGTCTACTAGTCACAACAGTATTTTGGCGACATATTTTCTACAAGAAAACATTAAAAATATACAGAAATAGCTTAATAGATGGCGTATACAGGTAAAACCCAACAAAGTCCACGCAAGTTACCTTCACACTGAAACGAGAAAGCGATCAGCAGCTTCCACAAGCGCATTATTCAATAATAAAAGGTTTGCTCAGTAAGCAGCTTTCTCATTCCCTCTTGACAAATCGGCTCCCTTAGCAAGACACTGGGTTGCTAGCTCTAGAAATTTTGACTAAAAGTGGAGGAAAAGTAAAATTTGTAGAAAAAACATTTCATTTTCAAAATGGACTACTTACGAGCAACAACTCGCTCAAGAGTTTTCATCGGTATGTTCAGGACTATGGTAGTATGACATAGAATACATACCGCTTAAGTCAGGACATGATAGAGTACTCGACGCAATCCGAGATCGAGATAATTTACAAAGCTTTATTTCTTATGATGTGGTGATTTAAACGGAACTCATGTTATGCAAAGAGCTAGCGTTTGCTAAAGAGTTACAGCAGGGAGAATTATTGAATCGGCTTAAAACTGTAGGGCATTCTAATTGTGGAACGCGCGCTACAAATAGGAGGAGGATCTCGGCGAAACACCTAACAGAATTGTATGTGCCAATTATTTATTTATTTTTAACAAAATAGTTTCATATTGGCGAAACTTCGTGATTGATTTTAAATTTAAAAATTATTTCACAAAATAAAATCTTGGATTATGTGAAATAATTTCTTGTTTTAATATTAGACTTGGCAATTTCCGCTAATCACTTCTATCTATACCATTATTTACATTCAAATATTGATTAAAATTTATTTTTTAAACCGTTCGCAGTTTGTTTCCATTTAAGTAACACTATTTTGCTACCATCATGCACCTTCTTAAATACAACCTTTTGTAAGGGAGTGCCAAAAATCGAATGTCACTAGTGAGCAAACCTTTAATAATTGAATCATGCCACAAGCGGATAACGTGGAATATTTGGGTATGCACCTGGACAGACACCTAACGTGGTAAAAACTCATAATGACATAAAACAGCTCGGTTTTAAACTCACCTCTCTACAGAGCCGTAATTGAACCCATTTGGACTTACTGCATCCAACTATGGATGAATAACGAAAACAAATATTGACATCATAGGGAGGTTTCAGGCAAAGACACTGCGATTTATCACTGAAGACTCGATTTACTCCAGCAACGAGCTAATACGCAACAAAACGATGATATGTACCTTAAATACGGCAAGAGATAAAACGATTCAGTGACAAATACAGCAGTTGTTTGTCGAGCCACCCTAACGCACTTGCCAGGGCCATGATTCCGCTACGTACCGCGCCTCGAACGGGGCACACCTTTTCAAACCATATAAATAAAAACAAAAAAACGGCTCTTACTTCATGCTGCAGTACGTTATTTCTAAAGCATGTGGTGAGCAAATTCTGTAGGTGAACTTGGACTTCACCTATCTCGCGCTCTTCAAGATCGCCCTATTAGCTTAAGTGTTATAAATTGCTTATTGTTTAAATTTAAAACAGATTGCAATAAAATTGGAAATAAAAAAACTAAAGTTAAATAAAAATGAAAAATATTTGAATTCGGTACCGGTCAAAAAGTACCGGAAATGTTTAATTTAAATGAACTGCGCACGTGGGAACCGCTCCATATTTTTTTCAAGGAGATTTCAAATGTGTAAACATTGATACAAATGCGATAAGTTTTTTTGAAATATGTGTTATTAAATGACTCAAATATTTATGTTTTTATAATAAAATATATTGTACTATTTAATTTATGATAAATTTAGGTAATCTTTGTTTTCGAATAAATTTTAATATAATATAAAAATCTATTTTTTAATTGTTGCCAATCTTTTTTGACAAAAAGTTATATGTAACCTGACTCACGTTGTAGTGGCGATTGTTGTGAATAAACATTAATTCTACTTCTGTGATGACACTCATTTGCCGAAGAGGAAACCAGATTATTCTGGTATGATCAACACGAAGCTTGAGGCGAATATGAGTTTTTGGCGTTGTATTATAAACTGTTATACACATGTCGCCCGTAGATCTGTCTGTTATTGGCCTAAATATTTGATAAAGGCATCGGCTCACGTTGTTTGTTAGTGGTATTCTAGCGGCGAATGCATTGAAAAGTCAAAAATTCAACCCTTCAACGTGCCCGTTATATGTTTTCTGGGTAATTTTGGCGCAAAAAACACGTCATTTGCTACAACATAAACACTTGCCGGGGTAAACTAAATGATGCGCGTGGAGTTAAGCTGAATAATTTATATTTCATTTCATTTCACTAACTGATAATGAGTATTAAAATTTATACAGAAATCATAAAAAATCAATACTCAATATTTTTTACATCCGCAAATCGACTTAATACATTTTTATTGTGCTTTTGATTACTTCTGTTAGTTTTGCAATCTTCTATTACAGTTGATTGGAATTAGTTTCCTATTATTAGTGAAAATGTACTTACAATTAATTAATTGACTTTAAAATTAATGTCTTGGAGCATCCTGGTGCGATTAGTTTCCCTTTTGGAGTTGAATAAAATGGTTCCACTCAGGTAAATTTTGTTTTTTTGTGTAATGCCATTTTATTATCAAGCCACAGCAGAAACTTGTGCACATTGATGTTGAAATATTATTTAGAAATGATTGAAATCATTGATTTTGTAAATTACATTTTACATTTTACAAAAAGCAAAAAATTATTTTTGATATCTTTGGGAAGTGGTTAGTTTTGATTTATAGTTCCGAGTTTGACATCAAACAGTTTGCGTCACGTCAGAGTTTCCAGAGCCACTTACTTAAATTGTCGAGAGAAAGCGTTTTAAGTTAAATGCGAGCATATATTTGCAAGTGTGGGAAAAAAGAAATACATAAGCACACTCGGAACGAGGCTGTTACTATTTGTCCAGATCTAAACTCGTTGACAAATGTTTCACTGACCTCAATATTCTGGGAGTAAGAAACACCGTTTTGCTGTATGCTGGGTATCAGGACATGAAGGTCCCAACGGCAACGAACAGGCAGACTATCTAGCGAAATTATATACGATCTCAAAATTACAAGGACCAGTACCCTTCTAGGAAATTGTACTCATAAACGTCTGGGCTACGTCTGGACGAAAAGTTCGGGACAGATCCAGGCAAAACAATGTATCTTTTTTAGTGGAGCATTAAGTAGGCTTCTTAAGGTCTGGATGTTATACGGTTTGGCTTCCAAGTCATCAATGGGAGCAACATACATATTTTATCAGCAATGATCAGTGCCTTGACGTACCCTCGAAAAAGTAGTCCAAATGAATCAAATCCAATGTCCTAGGCAGTCAATTTACAGGCCACATTTCTTGAGATTTTTCAAATAAAGTCATGGTTTTATGCCCTGTATGCTCTCTTGCGTCATCTTGCTGGAACCATTTAATAAATATTTATACGATTGGTATTGATGTGGTGGTGTATTCATCTTGAGGTTTGAAAAAGTAAAGCATTTTCCATTACCAGAAAATTTTGCAGAAAAAATTTGTAGTCTATATGATGAATAGGACCTTCAACAAGCTCTTGCCGAAAGTACAGAACATAGTCTATGGGCAAAAAGTAAGGTGAATTTGGTCGTAAAATGAAAAATCTTTATTTATTTTTGAAATCAATTTCATCCCCTTCAAAATAATACCCTCTCGATGAAATACACTTATGCCAACGATTTTTCCAATCCTCGAAACATGCCAAATAGTCCATTTCCGGTATAGCCATCAGCACCTTCTTCGATTCAGCTTTTATCTCCTCAATCGACTCGAAACGCGTTCCCCGGAGTGGTCCCTTGAGTTTTGGGAATAGCCAGAAATCACACGGAGCCAAATGAGGCGAATACGGTGGAACGATATGCGTGGAATTTTCGGCGAAATGGTCACGAAGAACAAGTGCAGTGTGAGACGGGGCATTATCGTGATGCAAAAACCAAGAGTTGTTGGCCCATAATTCACGTAAATGACGCATAACGCTCAAATAATATTCCTTATTAACAGTTTGGCCAGGTGGAAGGAGTTCATAGTGCACCACACCACGAACATCGAAAAAACTGTCATCATGACCTTTATTTTTGACCGACTTTGACGTGCTCTTTTCGGTCTGGCCGCGCCTTTAGCACGATATTCGCTTGATTGGTCGGTTGTTTCAGGGTCGTAAGCATAAATCCAAGTCTCATCTCCCGTAATGATGCATTTGAGCTTGTCCTGATAATCAGAAAGCATTGTTTCACACACATCAAGGCGACGACTTTTTTCCAAGAAATTGAGAGTTTTCGGTACCAAACGAGATTTGACTTTTCGTAGGCCCAAATGGTCTTTCCAAATGGTTTTCACAGATCCTTTTGATCAACCGACGATTTTTGAGCACTAACTCCTTCACTTTATTGACGTGTTGGTCATCTGTTGACGTTGATGGTCGTCCGGAGCTCTCCAAGTCATCAACACGTTCTCGACCCTCTTTGAAGTCTTTGTACCACTTATAAACATTTTTCTGCGACATGGTCGAATCACCAAATGTCTTCTGCAACATGCTAAACGTTTCCGCAGCCGAAATTTCATTCCGCAAACGAAATTTGATGGGACTTCTCTGTTCAATCAAATCAGACATTGTAAAAATCGAAAAATGCACTCTTGGTCGTTTGGTAAAGACAAGCGTAAATATATATATTACTGATAATGACATTCACATGGAAGTTGGCCCAGATGTTATTAACAGTACTGCCAACTCATGAAAAAAATAACTAGAGCGAAATTTTAATCCCGCGAAATTTGACAAATAAATTCACCTTACTTTTTGCCCGCAAGTAAATTTTGGAAATAAATATTGACTATTTGTAACATTTGTTTGGAATATTCTGGGGTAGCTGATTTGATAGATACCAGTGAATTCTCGTAATATGCTTAAAAAAGAAAAATTAAGTACTGTACTAATTAATCTACATCATACTTCTGCCGGCCCCCTTTTACTTTAGTGACAATTGCGCTGTTATCTGTGGCGTTACATTAAGTAAATTCTTTTCACATTTCTACTAGTTGCAGTTGTTGATGACGACGCAATGCGATGCTAACGTTAGACAGGTCGCTCTTATAGGGGTGCCAGATGTGTTTGCCTACAAAACGGAACATTTTGATGAAGCTGCGTTAATTGAGTTAAAATTTAAAATTTATTAAAAGCCACTATTAATTAAATTTCCTTACTCAAATACTTATGGCTACATGACCTTGAAAATACGAGTATGTTTTAAGATATATATACTTTGTTCACAAAAATATTTTATTTACACAGCAAGATGAGGACCAACAGAATCCAATCAGCTGGGGCTTAATATATATTAAGTGTACTATCAGATAACTATGGTTAGGTTAAAAATCTTATCAAAATTATCAATTCAACGAAAAATTAAAGAAATTCCAATTGTGACAAAAAGTTAACCTTTTCAGCAATTAATTTTTTTAGCTGCCCATTTTAGGACAAATAGGCACTTTTCCAACATAAATTGGCAGTGAATATTGCCCCGTAAAACCGGCACGTTTGGCAGTCCTACCCTGGTTATCTATTTGAGATACTCTATCTTTTTCAGCTGGCTGTCGCCGTAGAGAGGCAACGGGTAGGCGTGTATTGTGTTAGACTTTTGTTATTGTGGTTGTTGGCACATTGACGCCATCGTGCAACGCATGGCGTGCAAAATAATGACGTCAATATGAGGTAAAATGGGTTCATTGTAGCCGTTGTCGCCAGTGATGTTGTGAACACCGCCGCATTTCACCCCCTGCTGCTGTTATTTTTGGCCTGCTGAAATCTAGCAATAATGCTGATGAATTTGATTTTTGCTTGCTTGTTTTCATCATAATACTCGCTGTTATTTTCTTGGGGATAAAATCATTACATGGATGTTGTTTTTGCTGCAATTTTCCGACGTCTTTGCCTTCTCTGCCACAAACTTTTCGTAAATCGTTTGTGTGAATATTGACCCTTGTGGCAGTTGGTTGTAGTTGATTTTCGCACAGGTACAAACAGTAGCAATAACACCCAGCAGTTATTAAACAGGTTTGGCGATGCATGTTTTTAAATCTGATAAAGCCGACTTGCGTCACTATACTGAACTATGTATTTAGTTTATGAAAAGTTGTGCCGGTATTCCGTCAGCAATCACTAGTCGCTGTAGTATGTAACTGTTAGTAGATAATATCGAGATTACTGATGTTCAAAAATCTATAAAGTATACATATGTGATAGAAAGGTATAGATATTTGAAAGCCTTTGCACAAATGATAAAGGGATCACTAATACTGGCTAAATACTGCGGCCTGACATTAATTTGTCTTTGGTCGAATATTTTCTTGTTTAGGTCTTGCCCCTTTGATATTTTTTAAATCAAAGTAATTCATTCTCCCCCGTATCGCAATCACCAGCCTGACTTTTGAATGCAATTTTTTGATATGCTAACGAAACTGCAGCATCTTAGTTCGTTAATCTATGTAAAGTTTTCTGTATTCCAACCGTAAACATGAATGTCTAAATATCATTCAAGCTTTTGTGCGATAAAGTAGTACGAGCCTGATCACGATTTTTGATCTTTGACAGACGACTTTAATTTTTTCAAAGAAATACTTTTTGACAATCACCGGCAATGCCGACGTCATCAATCAAAGAGAATTGGTATCTTCGCCTTCTTTGTGCTATCAACAGCATATTCTGGATGTCAGTCCCCTGGTTGCCATCTTTGTTTTTACAGTAAATCGCCATAGTCTTCAAAATTATTTTAAACCGTCGGACTTTCTGATATAATTTACAGTCTTTTTTCCTATCGGTCAGTATAACGGGCACACTGTGTCCAATGGTAGCGTGGCTCTATAAGCAATTTTTTTTCTCTCTGCGCTACAGTGTCATACCAGCCGTGTCGTACCAGTTGTTTTTTCGATTTCGGTCTTTTTATTTGGTGGTGGAGAAAGCGAGAAATGTGGATTCATTGCTCGCGCATGCCGGCTTGTTTAGTAGTGTTCTGAGAGAACGATTGAGAGTTGAGTGGCCAATCGTCTGTTGCGATTGCAGCTTTTCATTATCGAATCTTTCTTGTGAAATTAGACACATTACATAGAGGCAAGTGTGAAGGTAATGATTCGAGTCGATGTTGGGTCTTCGGATCGTGTATTTCACCTGTCGCAACATGCTTTGCTTTGCTTTAATTTGTGGAGACATGCTAGTTTTGCTATTGTCGTTTTATATCTAAGTATCCAAAGTTAATGATTTCCACATCGCATTTCTATCGCTTGCATTTTGCCTCAATTGAGTCCTGGTGAGATCGCTGCGAGCTATTTTGTCGTGCAGGCAGCGTCGCCAGGATCCTCTTGGTCTTCCCCTGCGTCTATACTTTTGAGGATTCTATTCTAAGGCTATCGTTGGTATTTCTTGGGCTGGTTTTCTGAGGGCGTGTTCAATTTATGCCCACTTCCTCTTACGGATTTAAACGTCTATTGTAACTTGATTGCACCTTCTGTGCAATTCAGCGTTCGCTATCCAATTTTCTGTTGTGCGGAAGCATCGATTTACAAACGTTTGCAGTTTAAATAAAATCTCCACTGTTGTTGGCCAAGACTCGCAACCATACAATAAGAACGGTTGGATATTAGAATTAAAAATGCGAGTTTTCGTTTTCTCCGAAAGCTGCTTGGAGTACCACACTTTTTTGAGCTTTGCAAAGGTTGCTTTTGCTTTGTTTAATCTTGCTGTTATATCAGTGAAAGCGCCACCATTTGCAGTAATTTGGCTACCAATATATGTGAACTCTTCATCTTCTTCAATCTGTTGGCCATCAATGGTAATATTATTAGGCTGGGTAGCATTTATACCTATATGTTAATTGAATTTGTTTTCTTAATATTTATTTTGAGGCCGTATCTTAAAGAGTGGTCGTGCAAATCATTCAGTTTTAACTGCAGATGAGACTGTTTACTTGAGAAAAGTACGATGTCGTCAGCATAATCCAAATCGTTTAGAAGCTCAACGGTTAGGGGATTCCATACAATATCTCTTCGGGGATTTTTGTCAATTGCATTGTGTAAGACTTCGTCAATTACAATCGAAATCAGTAAAGAAGAGAGGATGCATCCTTGTCTGACGCCCTAAGTTCTGTTAAAAGTTAAGTCCGTTTCAATATGATATGAAATTATAATACTTTTCTTAATGAAGTTAGTTTTATTTAATCACGTAAATATTAAAAAAAAATTTAATTCTCATTCGAAATAACCACGGATTGCTTTTACACAAGCCTTCAAACGATTAAGCTATTCAGCTCTTGCAGCACGCACGGTTTCCATAGATATTAACGTCGCTGCTCTAACCAAAGATTGTTTGAGACTTTACAAATTTCTGTGAGATCTTCGACACTCCATGTTCTCCAATTCTGACCACAAACTGTAGTCCAATGGATTGAGATCTGGTTTTCCTGCGGCAATAAACCCTGCGCTTTGTTTTTAGCCACTGCTGGGTGGTTTTTGCTTTATGGGCGGGAGCGGAATCTTGCTGGAAGACCCAACGCTCTCCATTAAAGATAGTACTGCTCAACTGTTTCACCCCGCCTTCTAAGACATCCTCTTGGTACACTGTTTTCCCGGTCTTAACCCTTTTTTTGCAGAAATGAAGAAATGCAAAGCATTTACAAGACAGTCCCCACCAAACCATTACGGAAACTGGATGGTGGTCACGCTGAGCCCTTGTTAAAACATTCTTGCTTCTTTGGAAGTTCTGGTATAGATTTTGTCGTTTTGCTTATTAAAAGCTTCTTCAACAGAGAATATTTTCTCATTTGTGAGAAGAATATTTTTATGGCCGTTGATCGCGAGCCACCGAGGAAGCTGCTTGCATCTGTCGAGTCTAATTTTCTTCAAGCGCGTTGTCTTAAGATGACCTGTTGAGCGACGGCTTTCACTTGATATGGATCTTATCGATACATTAATTCCCCTGGACATGTTTTTCTGCTTTCTAAGCGGATTTTCGGCTTTTATGGCTGCACTAGTTCGAACCACGCGAGGACGACCACTTCTTTTCTGTTTGCCCCTTCAGACGTTTGGGGCAAACGATTGATCGTGCGGTAAAGAAACATTCTCGAAATATTACTTCTTTCAGCAATGTGTAAATCTCACTTGCACCTTTACCACACTTATGAAATCCAATCACTGCAACGCCATTTTCTCAGCTCCCCATTCCATTGTTAACAAACGAAATTTATCACAAACTCAATAGACAATGCGTAGACAAAAACAAAAATAACGGAACTTTTTTCTGCGAATTTGTTCTCCCTGTATGCGTTGTAAAATTTGTCATAGAATTTGTAGCAAAACTAAGTACATATTTCTGAAAAGAAGAAAGTGAAAAAACCAAAACTTTGTTTCTTTTACTCCATGCGAAAAAATTATAAAAACCCACTGCGGGTTTCATACTGGGTAAAATGTCCTGACGCATGCAGACGCTGTAGCACAACAGCTACATATATACAAATAAAAATAAATGGCAGCAGAAAACAAATTGAAAATACTCAATAAAAACAAAATAGCAAATTGCATTGCTGTTTGCTGTTTTGCCGACGCATCAAGAGTTGGCGCTTAAAACATTTTAGAAAATGTCGACGGCATCGCTTTTCCACATTCGCGCAAGTTTCAACGATTCAGTTTAGTTTTGGGTTTCCTTGCGTAAACATTGAATGTCAAATATTATAAGCCACAGTTGAACGATGTGAATTTCTAAGAGGACTGTGTTTTTCTAATGGTTGATTGAAAGGGATTTCGAAGTATAGAAATGATAGGAGCGGAAAAATTCAAAAAAGGGTGATAAAAAAGTTGTAGAGAAATATACATACATACATATATATTTTGGAAAATAATAATTCGGAAAAATTTATTACTACCCATAACTATATTGTAAGCCAAGAATTAAAGTAAAGCAAATAAAAAAAACCTTGAAATGAGTGCAGATATTTATTAAATAACGCATAACCGTGAAAATCGAAAAGGTGCAACGAAACATGTGTACACGTATATGTACATGTTTGCATACACACTAGTGCATAGTATAACAAGTCATGCTGTGCAAAAATATAAATTCTACGCAAGGCTAATTTGCACAGACGACATTAAAAAAGAATCATACTTAGTAAATAAAAGACTAACAACAAAAGAGTGAGATGAATTAAGGAAGTAAAGCGGTGGCACAACAACGAAGGACGCAGAATACGCAACACAAGCGAATGCAGTAACAAAAATATAAGTTTATGTATATTTTTCGGGCTGGTACTGACAGCCGGGTGCACGTGCAAAAAGGTGTGTGAGTGGGTATAATACATACATATATAAAATATAAACGAATAAGCTGAAATATTTTAGATTGGTTGCACCTTATTTTTAAAGTGTTAAAAATATCTAAACTTAAGATGATGCTATCCCTGAGCTCGTCTGCACTTGCTGCCTAGAATTTTTAATGGTAAATCTGCTTTATTTATTGATTTTTAACATGCAATTGAACGCAGACGCGTGCCAGACAAATAATTATTTTCAAATGCCGAACGTAAAATATAAATACTTCGTAATCGCTTTTCCTTGTGCTCTTGTTCACATTTACTTTTATCATTGATTTTTATTATTATGGCTTTCATTTCCGGCTTATTTCATTTAAGGGGGCGTCAGCTTTAGGAGGTGATTCTTCCCGTTTTGGGCAGGGTAACGATTAATTAAGCTCATCAAAATTGTTTGTGTGTTTTATTATATATTTGAAAGACACAAAAAGATTTATTTCAGTGTTATATCTCATAAAATGTGGTTGACATACACATACAGTTGAAACAAAAAAAGGAATAAAAAAGAATTTCGAAAAAAATCGATATTTGTAACATTTAAAACAAGCTCCCAAGGATAAAGAAGCAAAACGACTCGGTTTTGTGGTGAATGAGGACAAAACGAAGTATCTGCTGTCATCAAACAAACAGTCGCATATCGGCACCTACGTCACTGTTGACAGTTATGATATCGAGGTTGTAAAAGACTTCGTTTATTTAGGAACCAGCATTAACACCTATAACAATGTCAGCCTGGAAATTCAACGCAGAATCTCTCTTGCCAACAATTTGCTACTTTGGACTAAATAGGCAATTGAGTAGTAAAGTCCTGTCTCGAAGAACAAAACTAACACTCTATAAGGCTCTCATCATACCCGTCCTAACGTATGGCGCAGGAGACTGGACGATGACAACATCCGATAAAGTGACGCTTAGAGTGTACGAGAGAAAGATTTTGCGCAAGATTTTTGGACTTTTGCACCTTGGCAACGGCGAATATTGCAGGCGATGGAACGATGAGCTGTATGAGATTTACGACGACATAGGCTACGATCGCTGAGTCATGTCGTCCGAATGTATACAAACGCTCCGGCTCTGAAAGTATTCGAAACAGTACTAGCTGGTGGCAGCAAAAGAAGACCTCCTCTGCGTTGGAGAGATTAGGTGGAGCAGAACTTGAATTCACTTTGTGTGTTTAACTGGCGCCGGTTAGCACGAGAAAGAATCGACTGGCGCGCTTTGTTAAACTCGGCCAAAATTGTGTAAGCGGTTATCGCGCCAATTAAGAAGAAAAGGAAAGCAAGCGCCCTCCCTAAATTGCAGCAGCGTCATCGGCTTAATTTTTCACACTTCTTTGCTAAATCAAATAGCTTTCTTGCCATTGAGAATAGATTGGTGTACCTTTTGTTTATTGAGTTATTTTATTTGCTTTGCTGTATCTTCATTGCGTAGAAGTGATTGTCGAGTATACGCACGGGGGTAAATGCTAAGATGTTTAAGGTTTTGTATATTGTGAGGTGGCATTGGTTTTGTATATTGTGATGAAGGCATTTTATGGCAATAAAAACACTTAAATAAAATAAGTAAGTATAAAATATAAAATAATATTTTCATCTTCTTGGTTAATAAATCGCTTTCTTTCTCATGCTAACTTAATCAAACACACGACAACACAAGCGAAGTCTTTCTCTATTTGAACTTTCTAATTCTATAACGGAACAGAAATAATTTAGACATTCTTAAGTGATGAGCATGGGTGAGAAACACTCGATAATATGTAAATTAAATTTGTTGACTTTCGCGAAGTGAAGCATAAATGATTTGCTAAGAATGAAATAAATAAATCAAATAGAAAAGGCTACATCTAACATTACTGAGGCAGCACAAAACTATAGTTATCTCCATTTGGGGAAAACATGAAGACGCATACCATAAGTAGGAGAAGGGACTTGGCCAAACAAAATTGTGCTTTATGTGTTACGCATAATGTTACATATAGAGATTATCTGACCAAGGCTAGCTGAGGCTATAAGGTATTTTATTTGTTTTGATTTTAAATACATACATACAACGAAAAGAAACCTTTACTCTAATTGTTACTACAGAAACAGCATTTCATAGGATATGAAATGGAAAGGGAGAAAACGAAAGTAAAATTTTAGATAAGTGAGAAATGGGATTGAAATACCTAAGGAAAATGACATTCCTTCTTAACCCCATCTCTAGTTGTCTCTATTCCCATCCATAGCTGTGAAGGGAGACAGATTATTGACAATTTTATTAATTTAATTTATTTTATTAATTTTAAGTAACATAGTAGTAAACTTCGAGTGATTTTAAGAAATAAAGTTCGCTTAATAGAACGCGGTCGCATACCATTCGGAAGTGCGTAAGTTCGAATCTCCGTGCATGAAACACCAAATGATAGACAAAGTTGTTTTTAATAGCGGTAGCGGACGCTCCTTGGCAGACAATGGCAAACCTCCGAGTGTAGTTCTGCCATGAAAGAGAAAAAAGCATAATTTCAACAAGTTCCTCATGAAAACATTTACCGTTAGATGTTGGCTTAAAACTGTAGGTCCTTCCATTTGCGCTCGCCCAAAATAGGAGGCCAAATACTCAAAAAGGGTGTAATCTCCAATTGCAGACTTCCTTGCCTTTACTTACCTAACCTTTTATAATCGTATCATGGAGTATCTCTAAGTTTTGGACGCCGGCAGTCAAAACGTTGTTGCCGTATTTTCATAAGAGTGCAAAAACAAAAGAGAAAAATTACGTAAATGAACACGATTGCCATGATTTCATATTTTGTTTTGTCCGTTTTGAAATCCATTGTACTGCACTCATATTCCTGTTTTAATTTTCTTTAAATCTACTCGACCTCCGTTCCAGACCAGTCGTTCCAGACTTTTCAGCATGAAAGAAGTCATGCGGATGGGTTTAAAGCTTTGGGGCTAGTGTAGTCGTCTCTTCCAACCTTTGGGATGAATGCGACTCTCACCATCCTCGAAGAGCCTGGTATGTAGGCCAGTGTCTGGCTGCTGTCAGTGACTCTGCGCCTTCCTTCAGCATGGCAGGATATGTGCCATCTGGTCCGGGCGACTTGTAGTCGCCAAAAGATTGGATGGCAAATGGCGGCCTCATTCACCACAGATCTGGCAACGTACCAGTAATGCCGAGAAGGTGCAGCAGCTCTAAGAACTGCCTCTATCATTAAGGGCTGTTGCCGGCTGATGCTTATCTGATTACTTGGAAAGTGTCTTAGTGTCTCACTTCGCCGCTCCGTAAAGGAGCCATCAGATTTTCTAAGTAACCCCAGTTTTGCAGTTGGGCCCCTTTTCAGGACTCTAACCAATTTCGCCGTGTCACTCAGAGTTTCAATACCGCTACAGAATTCCCTATAGGAGGCTCTTTTAGATCCCCGAATTAGCCTCTTGTAGTTCTTCTGACATCACGGTATCGCTGCCAGTCCTCAGCAAGGTTAGTCTTGAAGGCCCGGTTTAGAAGTTTTCTCGACTCACGCCTCAACATCTGGAGCTCTCGATTCCACCAAGGAACAAGAGTCCGGCGAATTGGACAGGCTGACTCAAAACATTCAGTTAGGACAGCGTTGAGTTTCTCAACAGCCGCCTCAATAGCCTGTTCTTTCCGAAGTTTTGGTGGCGTCACGTTAAGGTCCCGCAACGACCTCCTAAGCTTCTGCCAGTATGTTTTCCTGGGGTTTCTAGAGGGCAATGGCATTTGTGCCTCCCTGCCACACTGAAACTGAATGTACCTGTGCTCTGAGCACGAACCTCAGGAGACTAATGACCTTCCCAGGTGGTGGTCCTTGCAGAGCATCGTAAGGAAAATAAGCCACAGAAGCGGCCTTGCCCGCCGCATTCTTCTTTCCCTCCTTGCCACGCTCTTCGATTCCCCGGCTTCTTTGGGAGGTCATGCCGCCACCGAAGAGACCTCTCAACTCAGGCCCTCTGAAACTGGAAAACGTTTCCCTCATCACACGAGTGTTTAACCCCCATCAGGGTAGGCCACTCGTGTGATGCCAGGGCTTTCCTATCCACCACCTGGGACGCGCCCGATGGCAGATCTGGCGACTCCTCACGGGTAAATTTAATATTAGAATCTATGCAAACCCAACACAACACGCGGAAGACGGGTTAGAAATGAGTTTGGGTATTTGCATTGGATTGGACCAGTATTTGCGCTTAAACTTGCTAGCTTCAGCAAACCCAAAAGTAAGCTGTGGTGGAAATTAGCTCGAAACCATAGATAAACTTACTCCAAAAACTGACTCTGAGAGTGAAATTTTTGTAAAGTCAGCAATGACCAAAGTTCTGAGGTTTTGAATATATTTAAAACTAGCTGTACCCAGCGTCACCAGTTATGGCCCTCTGGAGCAAATTTGGGTCGTCGCGGACAGAGTCCAACATCTCATTAGCAATGTTCATGCGATGCTACTTTTGGTCGAAATTGAGCAGTTTTGGTACGAATTTTGCGGCGACCCGTCTCATGCCCAAATCATTGAAAAAAAAATCGAATGGCACGAGCCAATCGATATGTGTAGATCCTCATCAATTTCTCTAACGGTGATTCGACGATTGGCCAACATCATTTTCTTCACTTCATCAATTTTTTCGTCTGTTGTTGAAGTGCTCGGGCGTCCCGCACGCTTTTCGTCGTTCACATCTTCTCGGCCTTCTGAGAACATTTTGTACCACCGATAAACGTTGCTTTGGTCCAAAGTAGCTTCTCCGTATGACACAGTCAACATTCGGAATGCATCCGCGCATTTAATTTCGTTTTTCACACAAAATTTGATACAGGTTCTTTGATCCATCTTTTTGAATAGGTAAAAATCGAAGACGAGCCGAAACACGTGCAAGCAAAGCAGCTGTCAAAAATTAACTGAACATTCAAAATGGCCGAACTCGTCGGCATGAGTGAGAGACATGAGTGTATCAACATTTCGCCACAAAAAATCGAAAAACGAATATACATAACCTGCGAAAATTTAAAATTCGCGATACTTTTTGAACACACCTCGTACATATATTTATTATAAATATATATATATATATTTATTAGGCCGGGCCGATTTGTGGGGAGGCAAAAAAATCGCCCATTGCTCTGTGAAAATCATATTCTAGGGATAAAAATAAGAAACTTTGCGGAAGGAACCATACCTCTAAAACGAATTCTGATGTCCCCCAATTTGGGTCGAATTTTTTAGTTTCTTTTCTCATGTAAAGGCCAAAAATGGTGATATTTTGAAATGATTGTATGGGGAACCCCCAGGGGAGTTCCAGGGGTGTGCCACTGGCATGGGTGGATCGGCCGTCCAAAGTTAGTGGGGATCGGTCATACATTTGGACTCGATTGGAGCACTCTAAATGGGTCAAAGTAGGATTTTTCGTTCGACCCAAATTGGGGGACATCAGAATTCGTTTTAGAGTTATGGTTCCTTCGGCAAAGTTTCTTATTTTGAGCCCTAGAATACGATTTTCACAGAGCAATGGGCGATTTTTTTGCCTCCCCACAAATCGACCCGGCCTAATATATATATATTTGTATATTAACTATAGGTTTAAATAAAAAATATAATAATGATTAGACAATACCAAATTCGATGTTCAGTGTAAAATTCGATAAGTCTCTTCGGTCATAAAATTAGTATCCTTTTAGGCCGAACAGTTACATATGTTAAATTTTGATATAAAAAATATTAGGTGAAGTGAGAAGTGATCAAAATTGTTTCACTCTATTTCGATGATGAAATTATCATCGTTATAATTACCCCCATGCAAATGGTTCAAAAAAATTTTGTAGCAATCCGGACAATCTCGTCAAAGAGTAAGTGATCACATGCTGGTCCAATTCAATGATTTTCATGAGTTTATTAATATTTTCAACAATGGCGTACCATAATGTAATCGTTGCATTCGATGGTTTCAGCGCAATGTTACCCGAATATCGCCTATTTGCTGCAAAAGTGTCATAATCCAAAAAACCGAACTGCCGATAAAACCGTCTTGAAAGTTTTAAATTTACAGTGCCTCCCTAAGTAGATGAAAGTAAAACCACATGTTCTTCTAATGATCTACTGTTAATAGATATCGTCATAAATTTTTTACAGAGCAACAATCTGCTTGCTTATTTGAAAAAATTCCCTCTGTGTTATGACACTCTTACAGGCAATGATGTGACAATAGGGATCACACAAGTACGTGTGGGTGTTAAGATTTTGTGATGAGCATGCTGATTTTTTCCTTTAATACTTGCTAACTACAGTTTTTTATGAAAAGCTTTTTAAACAAGTATTTTCACCTTATATTACGTTGTTAATATGCGGCACAGTTTCCCACCTGACTGCTAACCGCTTAAGTATTAAGGTATTATTAACTGCTTTTCTTCGCACTACCGAATTGTGTAATTGTTGAATCGATACGATTCACTCAGCCCTCAAAGATTAGCGACAAAAACTGTTACAAATATAGGGGGTTCGTGATGACAGGAGTTAAATTTTAATACAAAAATTTGCTTTGTGTCCTCATGCGCATAATTAGCACGAAATTCGACGTGTTTCGCCTGTTCCCTGCTATTCTGATGTATAAGCGTGTCATGATAATGTACAAATAATTTATAATCCTCAAACGAAAGTACTATTGGGTGCATAAACTGGTACTATTTATTTAGCCCAAGGATTCATTGCCTTCACGCTTTATTTGCTCAATCCCACAATAGTGGTAATTTAATAATCTTGTTTCATTTCACACTGCGATTGACAATTTACCCTCATTTGCCCCATTTGATTGGCATCAACCTTCAGCTCATCGCAAACAAACAAGGACTTCAATAACAGCATATTTGTTAATAATAAAATACCAGAAACAACTGCTTGTCCATAACTAGAGTACGAGTATTGCAGTATGTAGGTGTATGTATGTAGATATGTATATTTGAAAGCTTTACAGATTATTTGCACGCAGTTGACACACTTGACAGCTAGGAGCTTCTAGTTTTAAATGCTGTCAGTGTACGGTGAGTAAAGGTATTTTTAATAAATATTTGCTTAACAACAATAGTTTTCAGGTAAAACGCCTTCAAACTACCCCAATTCCTAGGTAAAATCATTCCCTGTGTCGGAAAATCCACATAACTTTTTTCTGTTGGCTTTTTCTTCTGGCTTAAAGAAAGTTAACCTATCACAAAATAAGTGATTTATCAAATTAAAGTTAATAAAATTTGATATCTTTCAATCAAGTTTCACAAAGTTTTAAAAAGAGTTTTTTTTTTTAAATATATGAAAGTTTTCGATTTATGTTGCAAGAAATATATAAAAAACGGGTTTAGTAGTAGTAGTAATTCTTCTTTATTTATTTATAAATATTTCATCTAACATTACAATAATTCGTTAAATATACATATAAATACATAAAGAAAGAAATAATAAATTTGTGGCAATAACAATGTTTTCTGTCACAACTCAAAAATTAATCAAAAATTGAACTCTGCAATAAGAAAATTTCTATAGCGTAAGGCTGAGTATATAAAGCAAGTTAGTATTTTCCAATTGTGGCCATTAAGTATATCTATTACTTCTGCTTCATTTAGCTTCGCTGCGTTTAGGTATTTTATTCTGATCTCCTTCAGTACCGGACATCTTCCTAAGAAGTGCTTCATATTTTCTTCCTCGTTTAAATTGCAGAGGGTGCATATTTTCTGAGCATTTCCATACGTAGTTGCATTTAGCTTCAGTAAACCACATCTTGCTTTGAAAATTGTCGTAATATCAGCTAGCCGCATATCTTCTTTAATATATGTTTCCCCTTTTGAGTAGTCTAAATGTTTATAAATTCGCTTCTCGCTTGACTGTGCTTTTTGCCTTGCCATGTTGATATCTTTTACTCTCATTTCGGTAAGAAGTTGCACACAGCGATCTTGCCAGTCTATAGAAGTGATGTTTTCTTCAAACTTCAGACCGAACTCCATTCCCATGTCGTTCAGATGTTTAAGCCAAAATACATTTTTATTTAAGATGCCTTGTGTTAGTTTGTGTGGGAGTCTGTTGCAATTATATTTGTAAATAGTTTTCCAGATATACTTCATGTGTAATTCTAAAGAATACATGTGGCTATCTTCTATATTAGTTTCTAATGTTATTGCATAATTTGGAGTGAACTCGGGTAGTTTGAGGATTCTTTTAATAAAGTAACGTTGAAGTTTATTTACCTCATCGAATAAGGCATATCCCCGGGTTTATTTTTACTCCTTTCTTAAGTCTAACACAGAAAAAATTTAAGATGTAAATTTAAAAAATTCTACAATTGACATCGCATAAGTTGTGATATCATTAGTCGATTTTCCTGGTAAAAAATTAATTAGGGTAATACATTTTAAGTAAAAACGCCAATAAGAATGCAGGTATCACACGTGACATACAAGAATGCAAGGGCCCCTGAATTCTCTGCCACAGATTTCTATGCCATACCTAAAATATAATATATACACGGCTACTGTCAGATGTATAATTTTATACAGTCGGCTGGGACAATTGCATGATAAAGCAAATAGTCTAGACACACTAACAAAGTTGCAAAACATTCCGTGTAAATATGCATAAATGCAGCCATGCCTCCCGACATCGATTGAGGTTTTTCTGGAATCCAAACTTCTTCACATTTATATCCAATCCAAAGCTCAGACGTTTATCAAAAAAGATCTAAAATATACAAGATAAACCAGAAGTGCAGATATTTGCGGGTAGAGGAAAATATACTTGGAAGTGCTAAGCAAGGCTACAGGTATTTTCAAGCGGAAGTCTACGCAATGGAAAGATGCGCACAATTTAACCTTGTGCGCAACTATAACAACAGAAGCATAGCTTACTGATAGCCAGGCAGCAATCAAGGCTCTCAACTTCTTCCAGGTTACATCAAAACTGGTGCTGAAATGTCTTCATAAGTTTAATATCTTAGGTTAGAACAACCAAGGACGTACCCTTTGAGTTCCAAGTCCTAATTAAGTTAGCCAGGAAAGGGGCGGCCTCCCCATTTATAGGCTCAGTGCCATTTTGTGGCTTTCTCCTCTCTTATTCAGGAAATAGAGGAAAGGTAAAGAAGATAATGCTGGAAGAAGCTACCGAATATATTGCAATAAACACACTCGAGCTTGACTTGTTTACAGTAGCACAGAAAACAAACTATGTAACATATCACGCTGAAATTTGCCATGTAAGCTTATAACAGTCCTACCAAAAAATAAAAAATTTATTTTTGCCATATGTCATCCGCGGACCGTTTTATTGATAACGTCTCGTTCATATTTGAGCAGAAGGTAGGTACATATATTAGGTGCGCAACTAAGATACCGCCAGCAGTGCGTTCTAGTTGAATCTAACATAACATGAACGTCATAAACCAAGCTTAGACAACTGGTAAACAAACTGCTTCGACACATTAGTGATTGTGTTTTGGTATCATATACTTTTGGTTTTGTGAAAATGTCTGATTTTGTGCCGAATAATCATCATTTGCGGGAAGTGTTGATTTTCCTCTTTCATTCACGAGAGCTACAAAAAGTTGATGGAGATGCTGCTTTAAGTGACACAACGTGCCGAGATTGGTTCCATGGCTTCAAAGACGGTGATTTTAATGTTGACGACCGTCCGCGTGAAGGAAGGCCAAAAGCCTTCGAAGACGCTGGATTGAAGGCATTGCTCAATGAGGATCCGTGTCAAATCTTAGAAGAGCTTCCTTCAGTATTAGGAGTTACCCGCCAATCCATTTCCAAGCGATTGCATGCCTTGGGAATGATTCAGAAACAGGAGAGTTGGGTTCCTTATGAGATCAAACCAAGGGATGCTGAACGTACTTTTTTCGCCTGTGAACAACTGCTCCAGCGGCAAAAAAGGAAAGGTTTTCTTCATCGCATCGTGACGGGTGATAAAAAATGGATTCATTACAGCAATCCAAAGAAAAGAAAGTCATGAGGACTGCCCTCTCATGCTTCTACGTCGTCACCGCAGCCGAATATTCACGCTCCGAAGGTTATGCTATGTATGGGAAATCTTACCCCACCCGTCATATTCTCCAGATATTGCGCCGTCCGATTATCACCTGTTCCGATCGATGGCACATGGTCTAGCTGACCAGCAGTTCCATTCATATGAAGACATCAAAAAATCTATCGGAAAGATGGGAAAAAGTAGTAGCCAGCGATGGGCAATACTTTCAATGATTCACTTGTAACTGGTTTTTGTTTGTATTTTCATCAAAAAAACAGCGAGAACTTAGTTGCACACCTAATATAATTGGCGCTAATACCCTTTTTGAGTGTTTGGCCGAGTTTCCCCCTCCTATTTTCGGTGTGCGTCTTTATGTTGTTCTATAAATGGAGGGACCTACAGTTTTAAGCCGACAGCTTCTTCATGGTAGAAATACACTCGGAGATTTGCCATTGTCTGCCGAAGCGCGGCCGCTATTACAAAAAACGTTTTCTTCATTTTGGTGGTTCACGGATCTGAAACTACGGTCTCCGAATTCCGAATAGTAGTCACGCATCAACCAATTCGCCTACGGCAGCCGCTTTTTGGCGCGAGTTTGACCGAGTTTAGCTAAGCGCGCCAGTCATTCTTTTCTCGTGCGAACCGGCACTAGTTGGACGCACCAAGTGAAGCCATGCCCTCCTCCATCTGATCTTTCCAACGCAGCTGCTCCCACCAGCTGGTACCGTATCGCATACTTTCAAAGCCGGAGTGTTTGTATCTATTCGGACGACATGACCCAGCCAACGTAACCGCTGGATCTTTATTCGCTATGTCTATGTTGTTGTAAAGCGTTTACCTCCCCCATAAAGAGGCCTGCCAAGTACAGGTTGGTTTAGAAAACGGGTCTAATTATAATAAACTTAATTAACAAAATTTTCGTGGTTATAAAACAAAAGCATTGCTCTGACTCAGAAGGGGAATCATATTCAACATATCGCAGTAGAAATTGTACTTTAAAATTTGTCTTGCGTTTTTGCTCAATGTTGCATATATAATATAGACCTTGCAGCGTCGGTTGCATAGAGGGCGGCTGCAAGACAGACGATCTTGTAACAAGCGGTTGAACTAGAATTGCTGCTCCCTACAGCTAAATCGAAGGTGGCAGCCCCATCATGTGGATCGGGACCTTAGGCTAACCACCGATTGCTTCCAAAACGTAGCAGTTACTGAAACTGATACCAATAGAAGAAAATGGAACCGATCTTTGGCATCAGAATTATAAAATCTAATATAATGCCAAAATATTGTGAAAGAGTGTTATTACTCTTATTTTTAAACATTTTTATGCAGACCTTCACTTGTCGTGATTTTCTTAAAAAATATTTATTAAAAATAATTTTATGTACATATAAAAAACTCGATCTCAAATCAGCCCAGCCAATGTAATTTTAATATTTTCACGAAATATTTTGGCCGAGATTTTAAGGTATAACAAATTTTATGATTCCAGCAGAAAAACCACAAGTGTTTTTGGTGAGGTACCCTTATGTACATTCATTTATGTGTAGTTGTTGTTGACGATGTTTTGACTGTTGTCATCACTCTGCTGATATTGCTGTTGCAATGAATTATACAAATTTCAGTGTATCGACGAACGTGTGTGGCACACTTGACGTAAATTGCGTCCTTGCGACTATTTTTACCTATTTTACAATAAAAGCAACAAATGCTGTAATTATAAAAAAATACATATACCATTTATAACAAGTTATACAAGATCTACCAATACATATGTATGTACATATTTGTGATCACATGCATACTCACTTACATTATACATATCTGCACTCATCATTCGAATATCTTTTAATATATTTTTTGTTTGATTTTTCTAACTTTCATATTTATGATTAGTTTTAATTAAGCCGCAGCACGTTTTCATTCGGCCGCTGCTATCTTCTAAGGTTGTCAATATCTTTGCGGGCTTTTTAGCTGATTTTTTGTTGCCTTTAGCGATTTCGCCTTAGACTCACTTCCGGATAACTTTGGAGGCGTGTGAGACTTGAAGTCGACAGAATATTGTTGTTGTTGTAATAGATGATTGTGATAAATTGTTTGGTATTGTTAGCCACAGCTGATATTCGTAAATAGCCAGAAAACGATTGAGAATTTATGAACCTCTGCATATCCCTGGCAACAGTAGCCATGTTAACGCAAGCACACGTACATATTTAAGTTTTTACCACGATGGAGAGAATTGGGTTTATACGTTTGTACCAAGTTATGTGCAATCTAATGCGAGAGAAAAAATCGCACAGGAAACATTTTTAGGATGAAAATTATGCATTGTTGGAAATTCTCCGAATATGAGCGTAAAGGTTGGGAATTTTTGGGCTTGCAATTTCCAGTATTACGACTATATCTCTGTACTACTCATACAACTTCCATCATCTATGAAAGGCGTCGTCCGATAAGATGAGTACGTTGAAAAGCTTATGAAGTAGAGATTTCGCGCACAGCGGATCGTGCAGCAGACCCGCTCAATTATCTAGTATATTAAAAGTACTGGCACCCGATTTGGCGATAAAAATCCAATTTGCAACATGCTGTACGTTGTGCCTAATGGCGTTTCTAACTTCCGGAATGGAGCCTGCAATAAAAATTGAAAGAATTACTCCAATCCGTGCAATAGTTTTTTTCATTAGGTACGAGGTGTGTTCAAAAAATAAGGTGAATTTTCAAACTTCGCGGGCTACATACATTCGCAGACTAAAAAAAGTATAAACTTAGACACTCCAGAAAACGTAGATGGTGAAATGTAGAATGATGGTGACATCACATCTGTTGCTATCACATTTTACATCCTCTTTTAGTAACCACAGTGACTTAAGCGAAGATGTGAAGGCTCTTCTACAAGAATGAAAATTATAAAAATGGTACATTTTTTTCCGCATCCGTACACAAAAATCCCCAGTGTACAGCGTTGAAGCTTTTAACGGTAGCCTACTGGGTCTCGACAATTTCAAATGCTTAAAGAAGCCTATTGGTAGAAGAAGTTCAAAGTGAGACGTATTGTGGTCGATGATTTGCCTTGTTTTACTGCTACCTTTGTTAAGATGCTCAGAAAGTTGTATTTGAGATCATTGCGTGTCCATCAGGGTCAACTCTAATTGAATCGGAAAGACCAAACAGTACATAAGGGTATTTTGTGCTTAAGGAATAATGTTTTTATCAAGAGGTTGGAATTGTGGACAAACAGCTCGTGGTTTCTTCTTTTGTGTATTGGCAATAATATTGACGTTGATGCTGATTCCTCATTTTTTCTGCTAAGCCAACGCACGTCAGACATCTACCGCTTTGCTTCTTTATGTAATTCAAGAAAAGCAAAATGTATGGCGCGCTTGTTTAGGCCGATGATGTCTAGGTCATTGGCACATGCTAGCAATTGAATGCTTTTATATTCTAAGGTTGTACCTGACTAATTAAGTTCTCTTCTCTAGCATCAACTTAAAGAAATCACAGGATTGAGAGTTTACCTGTCTGACAACACTTGGAGTGATAATAATAGTGGACCTGGTGGTTTCGCTCAACATAAATATGCTTCCCTTTATTTTTGGCTTTTGTGGCACATAAAGAACTACGTTTTGGGCTTTCGAAAGGGAATTTTAGTTCATCCCTTTAATTTTGTGAGCCGGGCTCTTCATCATATCCTTTATTTTAAGCGTTGTTACTAATTAGCAGAGTGGAGAAGTAGATATGCTCTGGCGGGCAACCAAAAGGCCGTCGTTCTTACTCGTATTATCATAGGTGGTCACCTATGTCCTAAAACTTGAAGTGGATTTTTGAGGTTTTTTCTTATCCATCTTCGTACCATCATACTAAATAAATACAGATTATGTAGAACAAGAAATTTTAAAAAACTTCTGCTTACATACCGATTATATGTTGAACAATAATATTAGCGAGCTACTTCCACATTACTGCTTATCCGATCGACTATATGGGCTAAGTACGGCGGAATCTTGTTCTTCTTCTTAATTGGCGCGATTTTGGCCGAGTTTAACAAAGCGCGCCAGTCGTTTCTTTCTCGTGCTAACCGGCACCAGTTGGACACACCAAGTTAAGCCAAGTCTTTCTCCACCTGATCTTTCCAATGCCGAAGAGGCCTTCCTCTTCCTTTGCTGCCACCATCGAATACTGCTACCGCATCGAATACTTTCAGAACCGGAGCGTTTGTATCCATTCGAGTGACATGACCCATCCATCGTAGCCGCTGGATCTTTATTCGCTGCGCTATGTCTATGTCAGCGATATTCGCCGTTGCCAACGTGAAAAGGTCCACAAATCTTGCGCAGAATCTTTCTCTCAAACACTTCCATCGTCGCTTCATCGGATGTTGTCATCGTCCACGCTACTGCCATACGTTAGGACGGGCATGATGAGAGCCTTGTAGAGTGTTATTTTCGTTCGTCGAACGAAGACGGCGGAATCAGTTTTCTTAATATAAAGTTATATCGAACTCATTGCGTGAAAGACTAAAACTCACCTTTAGTGAATTGAGCTGGTTCTCATCGATGTACCTTTAGACCCAGTACATGTGCCAGAATATAGTTAATCTGATCTGGTCCATATCTCGTAAAAATCGAGTGAAAGGATATACACTTACCATCCATTGCCGATTTTCAAGCCGCTTTTGGCTAACAAAATAGATACGTCTATTTACTTTATCTGAACTTAGTTCTCTAGAAACAAATTTTAAAGGGTTTTCCTTAAGTCTTAAAAAAAAAACAGCATTTCCTACAGACTGGGTGTTCTTACATCCTATTGCTAGATCTCTCATATACGACCCTTTTGAATGTCCGCGCCTATTTTAGTTATTCCTCTGAATTGAATTTAAATTATATTTTCTCAAGTTTTAAGGAAAATATACCTTTGGGACTTAAAAACGTTATTATCAACAGTTATAATATTTCAGTTAGTTAGAAACATTAAGTAACATCGCAAAAAGTGTAAGCTTTAGAATGATTAGCATAAATCTGAGTTCTCAATTTTATATTTTGAAATATTTTTTGCTTTAGTAGCTATTATTATTATTATTGTAAATAGAAAATTATTTACATTGATCGACTAAAAAATAAAGCTCGAGAACTATAAATGGAGCTAAAGCCCAACCTTTCCATTATTATCGCCAGGTTATTTTGAAAAATTTGGACATTTTTTCAAAAATTTCAGTTTTCAGCGGATGAAACAACAGTGAACATGTTAATTGTTCTTCAACAAATTAATTACTTATTATACGAAGTAAACTTATTCTCCTATGAATCATGATTTAATAAATAGGATTAAAAATTTCTCTAGCAAAATGCGAAAACACACCAAAATTGTACTGATATGCAAACTCTCTCAAGTTCAATAAATAAACACTTGCATATGGTTTATATGATACATCAATGGATATGCATGTAAGCAGTAGCTAAATTGTAGCAAATTAACAGTATTGTGCTAAGTGAAATATCTAAAAATATATATTTAAATAAGAAATCAAAATTAGCTAACGTACAAATATATTACGACATAAACACGAATTTTTGTAGCAAAAAAGAAAAACCCAAATGCGCAGAGGATCGAAAACAAATCAAGTCGAATTTGGTAAATAACTTTTAGAAAAGCAATTCGAAATGATTTCACTTGCAAGCATTTTTGGTGCTCGTTCAGCAAGATGCTGCGGACATAAATAATAATTAATGCGACCATATTTTTACGCAATTCTCTTTTTTTTAACGAAAGCAATCAAGCGGAAGTGTTGTTTGTTTGCAAGCAAAGATGGTGATAGGTACTCGCTGGCGTGTAAGTAACGTGACAAATACATATGCATGCATGTTTACACACGCACATATTATATCTTCTGTTCAAGAATTGCTCATTTAAGGGGGGAGCCTGGTTTACGAGGTCTAAAAATTGCATCTCTTTGCGACTTCTTTTTTTTAAGGAAAAAATTAATTTAGCACTGCAAAGTTTTTTCCAGCTTTTAATGAACATTTAAAAAGTATAAACATTTTTTGTACTGGTTAAAATAAGTTGAAAAAAATGTTTAACATAGAAATTAGTAGAGCGCTGCAACGCTGGAGTTTCCAACTGGCGTACAAGATACAGCTCGTAATTATTATCTAAAGCAAAAAATTCAAATGGATTTCTAATTATCATGATTTTTTATTCTAGATGAACTAAGAAAACTGAGAGAAATTCCAAAATTTCAACTTTTTGGAGGTTTTTTTTATCTATTTTGTTAGTTCAAATAGAAGAGAATTTAATACTGAAGGGAACAAGCTATGATTCATTTCAAAAGGTTCATTAGTTTTTTTCATTCATGTACGCCAATTCAAAGAAATCATAAAAATGAAAAGTCGAGAAAAGAAGATAAAGTTTGTACTATAGCTGTCCGGTCACAGCGTAACTACCTAACGCTCACCTACCTTTGGCTTTGTATCTAAGCTTCCGAGATAGCGTTAAAATATGTAATTTGTTATCTAAGTTTGTACATCTGCCAGTGCCAATTTCGCTAAGTTGGGTAAACCGTCTGTCCGAAATTTTGTGTTTCTAAAAAGTTACTATTTGCGGCAGCGTTGAAAATGTAAACGGTAGCCTACTGGGCCTGCGGGGTGGTGTATTCAGATGTTCACAACGGCGAAACCTCGAAATACTTCCAAAAAGCTTCTCGTAAAAACCTTCTGACATTCGGAGGCGGCACTAAACAGCAGGTCCCCGCAGCCATTGAAAAATATCAAGACGCGCACCACACATAGGAAGAAGACGTTGGCCAAACACCCAAAAAGAGGGTAAGTGCAAATCATATAAATTAGGGGACCTGAGCCACCACCTTCCCCGCGGCTTCCACTGGACCCCTAGCTTTGTTAGGGGGGTCTATAAGCCCGATGCGCCTTTGTAGAGTGTTTATTTTGTCAAGAAGAGTATTGACGGCCCCAGTTAAATTCGTGACAGGGGTTCTCAGATCCTCCATCCTGAGGGAAAATGTTGATTTTACTTAAAATATACGGTTAATTTTCAATTGGTGCTTGATTAAATTACTCGCCAGAAAAAATTATTCAACACCTTCTGCTTTATCCTTGTAATTTTCATTTATGACTATTTTATTCATGTAAGGTTTTGCGTATACGTTTCATTTTAAGTTTCTTTGTGGTTTTTTGAATTACATGTTTTCATTTTTACAATTTAGTCAATTTTCATGATACACACAGTTACAAATTTCCAGTCCGTTACATTCATAAAGTTAATGCACCATGAGCCCGAAAGAAAACAAAAGTTAATTAAAAGTACGTTCACATTTTTATTGAGTACCAATAAACCCACAAAATTAATCTACCCGTTCACATATGGCAGATTACCTGTAAAATTGACAATCAGCTGTCAATACTGTTTTAATTCATAAAGCTTGTTTTGGTGGAATATTTTAGAGTTTTTGGTTTGTCTAATTATTATTAACGATATGAAGAAAAGACAAGGAGAACGAATAGCAAAGCAAATTTAACTGCGCAATTGGCTACTAGTATAAACAGTTGGAGGAAGTCTGTAAATGACGTTTACTGAGGTTTCAAAAAATTATGGCAGCAATACGCATTCGAAATTCGATATTACATTTTATAATAAGCAATAAAGGTCAAAGTGTCTATGGACACACGTTTTTTTCTGTTATATGAATGCATTGAAGGCTGCGCACTCTTGATACAGCATTTCTAACCGATGTAGCGGACATAGCCCATCTAAAACTAACGAAGCTCTGCTCGTTTATTAAAGCTGCCACGTAGAGTAAGGATAAGCTCCAGCGGTAACACAATGGACCTGCGAAAGGTCTAAGTGTGTCTTTATGACAACCACCCCACCTACCTACCTATATGAATGCATAGTGAATAATACCTAACAAACATTTTATTACAATTATGTCTACAAATCTGTTTTCTTTGACGGCTTCCATTTTAATAATTTTTTACTTTGACGTTTTTCTTTACACGCGTAAAAATAATGATCTATTGCACAGAAAATACAGGGTTGGATGTCAAAAAGTATGGTTGTTATCTAGGACTATTTTACAATCTCAGATTTTGCGAGAGAAATTTTGTATGGGAAATCTCGCTTTTAAATTACGGCTTGGGAGTTAACCACGAAAAAGTAGATCATGTACTTATATGCGAACGTATTATAAGATTCATTTAATTTTATTGATACTAAAAGTCTTACAGCCAACTGCTTTCTAATACTAACACTATGTAATATCGCACATCAACCCGTCCCGAACTTGCAATTCCTGCTGTTTGAGACTGGCTATGGTCTTGAATATGTTGATACTGCGACATGAGCAACGCAATTGTGGGTCTTCCCCGCCGCAATGCACTGGCCAAATATCTCACCTTGTACATGACTATTTGGCCAAGAACAAAACTTATACCGCTTCCCCATGTAACTTTTTACTACTCGTATTCCAATTTTTGAGATGACGGATGCAATAAACGTGAGCTCGCAGAAGGCGTGTACAAAATCAGCAAAGGAAAATTTTTTTGCAGATTGAAAGAAGCTTTGGAGTATTGGTGACCATGAAGGTCACTTTAAAGGGAATGAACTAATTTCTGAACCACTGATGTTTTTGCCATCAAAAGCCAGTTTGAGTCAGAAGCTTGCTGTTTTGGTGGTAAACGAGTTGACACGTCTGCGATTCTTTGCTGAAAGGAACGAAATTGACACATCTTTCAACAGAAGATGATTGGCAGGTAAAGGGAAAGGGGTCATGCACCAAAACACTAAGAGCGTGGTGCAATCGCGGTGAGCCGGCTCAAGAGATCGTTAAGGATAAATGACTTAGTTTTGCAAGGTTCTTTGTTTTGCTGCTCTTTGTGTTCTATTTTCTTGCGTTCCTTCAAGACAACACTATACCAATCCGTATCGAAGTACTAAAATCTCCAAGAGCTTGGATGGCGGGTTCTGTCATATCTACTTTATAGCTTAGTCCTGGTACAAAGCGATTATTTTCTTTTGCAGATTTGCAAAATTGTATGATGCTTAACAACTGACTTCAAAAGAGTTCAACAAACTGATTTCTGTAAAAAAGTGTTTGCTTCAAAACTGGAATTATTGAGCTTAAGGAGGATGTTGTTGGATTCTGGCGGAACGAAGACGTAGGCCCACAAGAGGAGAAAAAAGTATCAAATGAATCAATTTATATTAAATTTTTACATTTGTGTTGATCGGAAAAAAATATGTGCTTCAAAATATTCTATGACCCTAAAATGCTTCATATCAGGCTTAGCTTATTTCGTCTCTTGTCTTAAGTTTCAATTTAATTGGCAATGCTATCATGAAACGTTGAAAGGCCAATAATGGCGAATAAGAAAATAATAAGCAAAACTGGGGTTGCTGCTGCTAGCGTAAACTCTTGTCAAATCCCATACAAATGTCATAACCCAAACCCTTTTCAAATCCAACTTCCACAGCCTAGTTGTGTTGCGCATGCATGCATTTTAATATAAGATGGTGTTCCTTTACGTGACTATTTTTCTTTTGTTATTGCATTCTTATCAAAATATGGCAACAATGTTTTGCAGCTTATCAATCGAGTTAATTTAATTGACTGCCGGCCCCAAATCTGAAAACCTTTGTTAAAGCACGTTTACATATTGCGAGGTTAAGGTTAAGGTTCGGCCGCCGTAGCCGAATGGGTTGGTGCGTGATTACCATTCCGAATTCACAGAGAGGTCGTTGGTTCGAATCTCGGTGAAAGCAAAATTAATAAAAACATTTCTAATAGCGGTCGCCCCTCGGCAGGCAATGGCAAACCTCCGAGTGTATTTCTGCCATGAAAAAGCTCCTCATAAAAATATCTGCCGTTCGGAGTCGGCTTGAAACTGTAGGTCCCTCCATTTGTGGAACAACATCAAGACGCACACCACAAAAAGGAGGAGGAGCTCGGCCAAACACCTAACAGAAGTGTACGAGCCAGTTATTTATTTTTTTTAAGGTTAACTTAAAGTTAACCCAAAAAGATAATCTATAGTGTTCATACTTTGATATCCATCATAACCTAATGACGTCAGGGTCAAGCAGCTGTTGAATGTAAACATTAGATATCTGATTAGTTTGTCAGCTTGTTTCTATTCGCAATCTGTTGAACAAAAATTTGCATTGCAAAAATGTCAACAAGATTTCGAAATGCATAAAAAGCTGCTAATGTTTATTCTCAAGTTGTAGTTTGGTCAACATTAGCTTTATCGAAAGTAGTGAGTCCAAGAAGTACTTGGACATACGTAAGTAAAGATGAAACACATAAAGTATTGTACTTCTTACGTTTAAATAAAACCTACTCTTTGGGCTAGACACGGAACTTTTTATGAACAATACTACTGTGGGCAAAAAGTAAAGTGAATTTGGTTGCAGAACGATATGCGTGGAATTTTTGGCGAAATGGTCACGAAGAACAAGTGCAGTGTGAGACGGTGCATTATCGTGATGCAAAAACCAAGAGTTGATGGCCCATAACTCTGGTCTTTTTAGACGAATTGCTTCACGTAAACGACGCATAACGCTCAAATAATATTCCTTATTAAAAGTTTGGCCATGGAATTCACAGTGCACCACACCATGAAAATCGAAAAGAACTGTCATCATGACCTTTATTTTTGAACGACTTTGACGTGATCTTTTCGGTCTGGTCGCGCCTTTAGCACGACATTCGCTTGATTGGTCGGTTGTTTCAGGGTCGTAAGCATAAATCCAAGTCTCATCTCCCGTAATGATGCATTTGAGCTTGTCCTGATAGTCTGAAAGCATTGTTTCACACACATCAACGCGACGACTTTTTTCCAAGAAATTGAGAGTTTTCGGTACCAAACGAGATTTGACTTTTCGTAGGCCCAAATGGTCTTTCAAAATGGTTTTCACAGATCCTTCTGATATTCCGATCATATCAGTAAGGTCTTTAACAGTCAACCGACGATTTTTGAGCACTAACTCCTTCACTTTATTGACGAGTTGGTCATTTGTTGACGTCGATGGTCGTCCGGAGCGCTCCAAGTCATCAACACGTTCTCGACCCTCTTTGAAGTCTTTGTACCACTTATAAACATTTTTCTGCGACATGGTTGAATCACCAAATGTCTTCTGCAACATGCTAAACGTTTCCGTAGCCGAAATTTCATTCCGCAAACAAAATTTGATGGGACTTCTCTGCTCAATCAAATCAGACATTGTAAAAATCGAAAAATGCACTCTTGGTCGTTTGGTAAACTCAAGCGTAAATATATTACTGATAATGACATTCACATGAAAGTTGTCCAGATGTTATTAACAGTGTTGCCAACTCATGAAAAAAATAACTAGAGCGAAATTTTAATCCCGCAAAGTTTGACAAATAAATTCACCTTACTTTTTGCTCCCTTGATGAATGACGCTTGAAAATTTTGTTAATAGCGAAAAAGTGGACTAGTTCAGAAAGGATTTGAGGTCTTAGGGGTTTCCCAATGCTTTGGAGCTATAGACAGATGCCACATCGAAGTCACTTGTTGGCTATGGGTTTGTAATTGAACAACTGTTTGTTAAAAATGTACACAATAATTCTTCATTTGCAAATATCGTTTTCTTTATATAAATGTCCGGTGCTCTGGTCGATGTATTGATTCAATTATTTTCGAAAATTCCAAGATGAAAAGTGCTTTACAGAACTACATCTTCAAAGAAAAAAGCAGAATAATTTCTGACGTTAAAGTTCCCGTGAGCGTCATAGGTGGATCGGCTTTCAGATTCTCGGAAACTTGCATGAATCCCGGTTAGTATTGATCCTCCAATGCATGAAAAAGTGTTCAACCAGCAGCTATCCAAATGCCGCAGGGTAGTTGAAAATGCTTTCGGGTTTTTGAAACCCCGCTTCAGAAGAATCGGAAAAAACGCTCCCTTTATCATAAAAACAGCATATGTCTTGCACCATTTTTTGAATTCCCACAACGACAAAATAGATTAGATATGGCACCAAAAGCAAACTGAGTATGAGAGGAGTCGCAATCTACCACAGCCGGAGCATGCAGAGGCCACGCCCGATTTTATGCTGAAAACATTCCAATAGTATTCCAATTTTTTTTTCATTTCACCAAAATAATATTTCTTTTTTCATCTACAGTCAACGCCTTCTTCGTAATGTCCATCATTGTGGCTTGTATTTCTTTAATTTCAGTTAAGCCTTTTTCTAGACATGCAGTCGAACGCTCCAAGCAGTTAAGAATCGCTTCCTGGCTCATTGTTTTTTTTTTAGGTTTAGTCGGAGTTACTGGTACTGGAGATGGTATCGATCTTCTGGAGCTTATTGATGCCTCCGACGCAAACAGTGGATCGTCATTCGCATCACCTTCATTGTTCGACACTATTAATTAAAGAAATAAAAAACAATAGAAAATGAGAAATTATGTAATAAACTTCAATTTTATCTCACCGAAATTATCTTGCATGAGGTGCTCGAAATTAACAGCTTTGCTGCCGCTTAGAATTGAGTGTACTTCCGACTAGTAGGACCAGGAGGAAGGAGCTCCGCCCGACCGCATTTTCTTTTTTTCGTGCCTGAAATGAAATCAGGGATTTGCTAAAAACACACTGTTTTAACTTACAGTAAATACAAAGTATAGGGCGCGCCATCTATCGTTACGGATTTGAACTAGGTATTATTTGAAGAATGGTAACACCTAACTGTCATCTGATTTGACAGAAAATTATTTTTATTCTTCCGCTGAATGAAAATGGTTGTGTATACGCTCAAAGAACACTGGGAAATATTGCGACATTATTTTGAAAATCATGGTAATGTTGCAGAATGTGTACGAAAATTACGTACGGCAATGGGAAGAAGAAAAGCACCGAATGAAGCGTATGTGCGTTACTTTGCGAAAAAAGTAAGAGAAACTGGGTTGCTTATTGACAAACCAACGCGTGACGGACCAAAAACCGTGCGGACACCCGAAAATATTGCTGCTGTGGCCGAGAGTGTTCGTGAATCACCAGCAACATCAGTTCACCGTCGTTCTCAACAATTGGACATTTCGGAGACATCATTGAGACGAATTTTGCGTAAAGACCTTGGTATGACGCCGTACAAAGTCCAAGCCAAGAGCCATATGAATGAAGTTGTGTTCCATCATTAACCGGAAGGATTGTACTTCAAAATAAAAAAAAAACAGTTTGGAAAAATATTCAGTAGTTTCTTTTTTATAGCATTTTTAATTCCGTAAAGTTATATGGCGGACCCTGTATATTCCCACGGTTTATGGTAGCGCAGTGCAACTCAGTGAATCGTAGTATTGGGCGTCGGCGACATTTATTCTTCAGGCGATTGCTTTTGTATCCCTTGCGCCTATTTGAATTTGTTTTTTTTTTTTTGTCGTTTGCACTGGGTTGTGCGATTCATTGTTATGCGTTCCACTACCATACATCATGACTGACTGGGGCTTCATAAACGGGCGGGCATGCAACATTGTTAAATTTTAGTTTCGAAACAATTACTTATTTATATTGGTTTGAAAGGTTATGGATTTTAACCCTTGCGTTTACTCATTTCTTCTTCCATCTCCATGAAAATGTGGCTGTTCTTCTTCGCGCATCTAAAATCGTTCGCTTGGTCTGCCCACAATTCTAATACCACTTTTCAGCACATGCAGACCACTTTGTTCTTAATTAACGTTCAATTGTTAAAGATTTTTTGGTGCATTCACAATAGAACTGAGGAGAGCTGCATTTTTGCGTACTGTTTGTACTGCTTTTCCAATAAAACTCGGCTACTCCACCAGGTTAACTCGAGATTAGGAGGTAATCTACAATACTTTGGAACGAGGTTATCTTTTGTATGGATAACCTGGTGGGTTAAGACCTAGATTAGCGAGTTAACCTGAAAGTGGATATAACTTCGTTAACCTCGTAATATGTAAAAGTGCTACTAGAAATGTATTATTTTCCTTTGCGCAACTATTTCCAGTAAATAGTTTTATACTCGTATATTGCATTAAATTTTACTTTGTTGCGCTAGTGCAAAAATAATTAACTTTTGTGTCATTTAGAGAAATATAAAAAATTCGAATTTTTACGACAAAAAGTTTCCTTTAGCGAGTTTAGGGTATTTATTTTGAGAAAAAAAATTTCTGGGAATCGAAATTTTGGTAGTATAGTATAAAAATTGATAAAAATTTAAGCTAATAAAAATCCTATATCCACACTATTTTCCAATGCTTGACTCTAACAATGTTTTAATTTCTCGTTGCCTAATTCCAAAGCAAATCTAACAATCGAACTAAATTTTATTTGTTGAGTGTTAATTTCAAAAAGCTAAAAAATATTTCATCGCTTGATGAATCAGTGCCCCTAAAATTAATTAACGGCATTCTCGTAGCAATCAAACTTAGGTTTTTACCCAGCATGTGACTTTTACTGCTCAATAGCTGCTGCGCTTTTTTAAATTTCCTACAAAAATGTTGTTAATAAATCTTAATGAATTTTAATTAAATTGTGTACGCATTATTTTTCATTGAAACGGAAGAAGAAGTTTGGTTTAGCACTCATGCATATGAATATAAATCAAAACAATTTGCTATGAGGTAATTATGAGAAAAGGTCTAATAAATCAGTGACAGTTAAGCGGATTTATATGTAAGTTTGTTTTGAAAATTTTCCAGTTCATTTCTGACGTATTGAATATTGTCATTATTTGCAAAAGGTGTGTCTACATGTATTCTAGAAATGACTTAGGCTGGGGTCAGTAGGAATGCCAACGTCTAACACGGTTGCTGTGCAATGGATCTCAAAATAAGTATGCAGGAGTGAAACTTACACGAAAATCAGCCAAAACCATAGCGGCGATTATGAAATCGAATAAGTTGATGAAGAAATTGTAGGTTGCCGAACGCGTTGGTGCGTGTCTACCATTCGGAATTCATAGAGAACGTAGGTTTAAATCTTGGTGAACGACCAGAATGAAGAACAAGTTTAAGTCTAATAGCGGTCATCCCTCCGCAAGCAACGGCAACCCTCAGAGTGTATTTCTGCCATGAAAAAGCTGCTCATAAAAACCATTTGCGGTTCGGAGTCGGCTTAAAATTGTAGGCCCCACAGAAGTGTACGCTCCAAGGTTTTTATTTATATTTATTTAGTCTGCATGCAATTTTGTTTTAACTCTTTCAATTTCGTTTTTACTTTTAATTAAAATATGTTTCTCTCGATTTTTTTTGAAAGGTACACACAATTTTTAAATAAAAATCTCTTAAATTTAAAATATAAATCTCTTAAATTTGGAAATTAGTAAAATACTGTTTCTTGAGGCCATGAAAAACATTGGTCATGCATTTGCTTTTGATGTGTGGGAATGAGAAGAAATCATTGGGTATCAATTGATGTTTTGAGTGCTTAAAATTAGACATCTTTGAGAGCTTCCGGCATGTGAATGTCTTTTGTTCCGATTGAATTTTTTCAACGTTTCTTTACACAAATTGGCAAAAGTCTTGTCTAAGCGTTTGTCAAGTTAGTGAATGTTTGCAAATGGAACTAATGCCCAAGCATGTATAAGTAGTTTGAGCTACTTACTCGAGAACAACCAATATAAATTTTACCATGGCTGAAGCCAAATCAATACCTGGTTTTTTGAAGTCAGCTCTAATGCCTTACAAATTTTTATTGAAAAGCTAATCGGGAATTAAAGGCGCTTGGATTTGAATGGGCCGTTTGTTCTGATAATTAAAGTTCGGAAAATGAAATCAGATTCTCGTTTGACTCAATCAGTCAAGTTTGTTTAGTAAAAACTTGTTTAGTTAAATTTTTAACTCGCAAATAAGTTTCGGATGCACAACGTATGAGGTTTTTAAAATGATTTTTAGTCCATCTTTTGCAACAGCTAAATTTTTCGATGACCAATTTAGGACGTTCTTTCATCTCCGTTTATTTTTTACAGGATTGTGTGGTTTATTAAACCTGTTTTTCAATATATGCTATGTATGTACGTTGTTCGCGTTGTTGACTTAAAACGCCATTAAAAATTATTTTTAATAAAACGTTCTCCGCATATTTATACCGCATTCGTATTCAATATTTTAATTTCTAAAAAAGGTGGCAACACTAGATAGTATTTAAACACTCTTAACTCGATATTTATATATTTGAATATTCAACTAAAATTTGTCATAAGGTGATATTTTTGTAATCAATTTCAGGTGTCACTAAACATTTTCTTTTTTCGAAACAATTTCTTAAAAATATTTGCTTTGATTTTCATACAATTAATTAATATTTTTCAATAAATTATTTTCTTTAAAACACATACATACAAGTAGCGATAGCCTAATAAAATGAGTGCTACACATAAAGCTTCTACGGTTTATAAGCATATCGACGGCGTAAACACTTAAAAAAGCAAGGCAGTAGTTTGTGAATGATACTATTTCCAAGAAGGTTACATGAGTGTGTAGGGATTGAATATACATACATATGTACTATATAATAGATAGACTACAAGGGCAATTAATAAAAGTCTTCTTATGTGCATTTTTAATTGACAAAGACTTATTTGTTGGTTCACTGATGCCAAAATATCTGCATCAACCTCCACTCAAATAAATACTAACCAGCATGAAAAATACAAATATGCATACATATACACCCATACATATGTACATAAATCATACGTAGTACATAGGTAAGTACTTGCATGAAATAAAAGATTTTTAAATTGTCACCAGCTGAATTTTAAAAATACCGAATATATTGACCCACATTGAAATTAAAAACTATTCTTAGTTAGCAAGTATTCCAATTTTATTATAGCGGAGCGTCTTAAAAAGTCAATTTCTATTAAATATTTTCCTTATGTATGCATATGAGATTTATTGCCTGTTTACTATGGCCGTCAATTGAACGAATCCAATTTTTCATTTCAATCTTTCAGCAACTTGCACTTGCGCATTGAAACTTTATGCAAATTGCTTGCCAACAATTTAAAAACAGCAAAAAGGGGAAATTTATTATTTTTGGCTACTAAAACAAAACAAAAAAATACTTAAGAAAAATAAATTAAAGAAAAAAATGCAAACGCAATTTGTGGGGACCAAAACCAAGAACTGTGTCGGCCACAAACTCATAGCCAAAAACCAAACTGTTTGCAAAAAACACAAAACAATGAAAAACAAGCACAAATCAATTCCTCTAGTTGAGAGAAGCGTGCAATGTAGACACAGAGAAGTTTCTTTGCCAATTTGGCTAATATCTTTAGGCCATCGCACTGCCACTTTTGTCATTGAACTTTACATTGATTCTAAAGGACATACATACAAAATAATAATTACACTCTAGGTGACGCGCAGCCAAGGCAAGTACGCAGGGAGCGTGTCATTATTCTGTATTACAAAATTCTGGGTGACAAAATTCTGTAAATTGCAAAAAAATTCTGCTTTTTAAAATTCTGCTTTTTTAAAATTCTGCTTTTTAAAATTCTGCTTTCTAAAATTCTGCTTTTTCAAAATTCTGCATGTTTAATGCGAAAAATTCTGCTTTATTCAAGTTTTGTGATTTTCGTCATACAAGAAGTACCAAAATAAACATTTATTCCATAAATATACATATATGTTTAAGCGATAACAATATTTTAGTTTAGCCAATTACAATATTTTTTGCAATTCTTTTTAAATATGTAGTGTGACTTAATTCATTTCTTTTCTTAATAATTCTTCGCAACTGTTTGCTTTTTTTAATTATTTTCCCTTTTCTTCTAACTCTTTCTCCATTTTCTTTTCTTGATATTTGAGTTTTCGCTAAAATAAGTTCCTTTTGCAAACTTAGCACAAGATGGTAAAATTGCGAATTTCTTCTTCCAACAATAACTTTCAGCCGCCGATGCCACGCTTCAATATTGTTTTGTGTTCTAGGAAACGTTTCTGTTTGCGATGCATTATGGTCATGCACTGACCAAAACTCGGGAGAATATTTGGAATTATTATTATTTATATCAATATAATTTTTATCAAATTAAATTCCTCATTTGTGATAGAAGTTCTCATCTCCAGGTAATATTTGATTGCAAACATACCTATGTACATACCAATGTATAAATGTTGTCAACTATAATTAACGTAGGTATGTACATAGGTATGTACGAATATGTTAAAAACAATGGGGCGCATATACTCAAATTGTGTAAAAAGTTTTACTAACAAATAACCATACCTAAATTTGACAATGAATATCCCACAATGTTCTGTATTACAAAATTCTGTATTAAAATATAATGTTAACAATGTTAAAGAGGTAATGTAATTATTTTGGAAAAGTGCGCACTTTTCCAAAATAATTACATTACCTCTTTAACATTGTTAACATTATATTTTAATACAGAATTTTGTAATACAGAATTTTGTAATACAGAATTTTGAAATACAGAATTTTAGAAAGCAGAATTTTAAAAAAGCAGAATTTTAAAAAAGCAGAATTTTAAAAAGCAGAATTTTAAAAAGCTGAATTTTGTTTTTAGAATTTTGTACATACAGAATTTCGACACCAACCCAAGTACGCATTTTACTTTCTAGGTGTGTGTGTGTGTGTATGAGTGGTGCGATGAGGTGCAAGGTTTGGACATGCGAAATTAAATTGTGAGAGTTACTTTGGCTGTTACGTCATAGGTTTTGACAGAGCGAGACCCGAATGAAATGAAAACAAAATGGGTAAAATGAGGTTAGTTGAATGCAAATAAATATAGTGGTCAACAAATTGTGTATGACCAATGTTTTTGAGGAAGGTAGCCGAATAGGTTGATGAGTAACTACTATTCGGAAGTGGGTAGGCTTGAGTCTCCGGGCATGAAACAGAAAAAGCTCGGCAGGCAAACCTCCGCGTGTATTTCTGCCATCAAAAATCAGCTCATAAACAAGATTTGCCGTTTGGAGTCGGCTTATAAATGTAGGTCCCTCAATTTGTGGAGCAAAATCAAGACGCATTGCACAAATAGGAGGAAAAGCTCGGCCAAATAGCTGACAGAAGTGTGCGCGCCAATTATTTATTTATCTTTATCAGTACTCGCGCATCATTCTGCACCAGTACTACTCTCTATTTATCAAATTATTACCAGTGGGAATGCTAAGAGCGCACTTCGCTGGATTATCTCATAAACCAGTTAATATTTTAATCCGCAAGAGTTGGAAATACACGTAAGTGATGATTTTACTGCCGCTATTTATGCAAGAAATCTCCTATTTTTGCGTGTGACTACTGTCCCTTAATCTGGCATCAAGACGGCCACCACTTTGCCAACTGCCCCCTGGAGGTGTTCCAACCATGTAAAATTGGAAAAACGTGTTCAACGCGTCATTTTAGACAAACAGCGTGGGATAAGGTAAGGAAATCAGGAAACATCTAATGTTGGTGATTTCTATAATATTGTTTATTTCAGAATGACACCTTCCATGAAATCGGAATGTAAATGCACTTTTATTTCAGAACCCCTTTTGTTTGCTTGAGTAGATACGGCGATACTTACCATGATGCTTTAATACGTTTCGGGTGCTGGCCAATACCTGAAAAAGGTATATGTAACAGGAGAACCATGACGACGACATTAAAATTTGATGGAACCATAACTGTATTTTAAATTTCAACTTTAATACTTATGTATATCCAGAATATCTGCTAAGCCAAAATAAGCGCAGTCTTAGCACACTGATTTCAGTTATAACGGGGCACTACCTAATAGGCAGGCAGGCCCAGAGAATGGTTGTGCAAAAACATGACTTCTGCAGAAGCTGTCTAGATGAAAAAGAGGAAGAGGCGATCTCGCACCTTCTGTGTCATTGTCCTGCTCTATGCAGATGGAGATTTACCATTTTAGACAAATTCTTTAATGAATTGGAAGATCTCGGTACTGTAGAAATCAGATATCTTCTAAAATTTTTGAAAAGTACACACTAGTTTAAGGAGATATAAGGACCAGCTTCCCATCACATTGGGTTATGAGCCTTAGTGTGTCCCACAGTGGACAACCGCTTCAACCTAACTAACCTAACGTATATCCAGCCCAGCAATTTTTTGTATGAAGTTTGATTGAATTTGAGACAGTAAGATTTTTGTAATAAAGTTGGGTTGAACCTGGTCATTGTTTAAAATAATTTTTATTCGTTAGTTACTGAAAAATCAAATTTTTTCTTACTGCTACCATTATATCGAAGTTAGGTGAGGTTATTAATCTATCACGCCTATTTTAAACAACAACTTCCGAATTCCAACAATATTTGTTACTTTATTATGATCTAAATTCTTTGATCTCTTTGTTTAACAGTATTTTGGGGCCCTGGAAAGGGACTTTTTTATATTAATAAGACAAATTTCATGCCTTTCATAAAATTTGACGCTTCTAAAGATAAATTATTAAAGCAAATAATAGCTTTAAGTAATACTTCTGACAATTAAAAAAAAAATTATTTTCTTTTTTTTTTATAAAGGCTTACATAACAATAAAATTATTATATAAACTGATAGTAGTGCAGCGCTAGCATCGGAAGAGATTCGACGAAGTATCATAGATCAGTGTTTTTGATATAGTGATATAATATATGATAGTTATGTTGGCTGTGATGATGTTTAGCCGATGCAAGATAAAGGGCATGAAGACCGAAGATGATTTATACTCAGAGTGGAGTTGCAAAAAGGGCATAGGTTGCGTGGAAAGCCTTGAAGTATATGGGAGTGTGTAAGTATTGTGTGGCCTAGCCGAAGGCATGTGTATGGTGTGACCAAATTCGTTGGGATTCATTCACTAAAACCTGGTTTTACACGCTTAGGATTAACTAAGGAGTAGGGATGGTTATAGTTACTCCACTTGCGTAGGATATCACTTTGCCTTTGGTGTTTTATGAGACTGTAGATGTCATGTTTAAAGATGATATTGGCTGTAATGGTAGGGGTGATTCTCATTTGTTTAGCAATGGTCAGCATGTATATATAATATTATATATATATTATATATAATTGGCGCGTACACCTGTTTTGGGTCTTTGGCCGAGCTCCTCCTCCTATTTGTGGTGTGCGTGTTGATGTTGTTCCACAAATGGAGGGACCTACAGATTCAAGCCGACTCCGAACGGCAGATATTTTTACGAGGAGCTTTTTCATGGCAGAAATACACTCGGAGGTTTGCCATTGCCTGCCGAGCGGCGACCGCTATTAGAAAAAACTTTTTCTTAATTTTTTTGATCTTTCGCCGAGATTCGAACCGACGTTCTCTCTCTGAATTCCGAATGGTAGTCACGCACTAACCCATTCGGCCACGGCGGCAGCATGTGTACTACCATTAATATCTGCGTGGCCAGGAAACCACATAATTATGATTTTTTGTAGTTTGATAGTTAGTGTGTCTCTTATAATATCAATTACATAGTTAGAGTTGTTGTAGTTCTGGATGGCCGAAAAGCACGATAAGCTATCAGTACACACTATGTATTTGCTCTTGTTTTGGATTGCGTACAAAAAGCGTTAAAAATTGTAACTGCTTCTGCTGTAAAAATAGAGCAAAACGGGAATAAGAACCCGTATGTGATTATTTCGTTTTGCTCTTTTACGACAGCATATGAAGTCTGTTCTGCCTTAGATCCATCGGTATAGATCAGTTTCCAGCCCATGGTTCTGTAATTCGCTGCGATTTCAGAAAAAATGGATTTATATTCTTCTCGAGATGTGTTTGCTTTACGTTTTAGTGCTAAATTGTTAATAAAGGACGCCTCTTTAAGTAGCCAGGGAGGGTTTCGATTTTTACTGATTTGAAACCTTTGCACCGGTACGTAATTATCTTTAGCAAATTTGAGACAGAGGTGGATGGTTGACGGTGTCTTTGAAATACGCAAGCTGTACATCTTTTCGAAGAGCGTTGTTCGATGTAGTTATAAGCTTAGCGTAGAGTATACCAATACAGTCTTCTGCGTTATCTGCGATAGAAGCTAGTTCAGTTTCCGCAAAAATATTCTTCGAATGAGTTGTTGGAAATGCTCGTAGAGATCTTCTCAGGGCTCTATGATAGGGTGCCAAGAATAGCTTTAATTTATTTTTAGCATCATGTCCGTAGATCTCCAAGCCGTACTGATAAGTTGACGTGATAAGAGACTTTGTGACGTTTATCAACAATGCCGAGCCGATAAATGAGCGCTTTGTGGACAGGTACTTAATAACTTCTAATTTAGAACTTAGTTTATTTCTAATATAATGACAGTGTTCGGTAAAAGTGTACTTTTTATCTAGTATTAAACCTAAGAACTTAAGGCTATTTGTACAGTATATATTAATGTTCTAAAAAGTAAGTGAAGGTACATCGCAATTTAATTTTTAATTTGCACTTATCGGGAGAAATTGAAGCGCCTGAGGTTTTGGATCAGGTATCAATTTGATGTAGAATTTCTGGGTACGTTCTTATGACATCTGTTTTATTCGAATTTTTTGAAAATATGAGTACATCGTCAGCGTAAAGTTGATGTTCAACAGTGCTAAATTTCGATATAATCATACTCAGCTCATCAAACACTATAGTGAAGAGGATCACAGAAATCCAAATGGAGAAGAGAGTCAATGGTTCCATGACCTCTTTTAAATCCGACTTGGCTGTGATGAATAAGACCTTTTGTATTGGCGTAGCAGGAAAGTCTAGCAGCGATAATTTTTTCTAATAACTTTCCTAAACAGGGTAGCAGAGATATTGGACGATAACTGCAGATATCTAGAGGAGGTTTTCCAGCTTTAAGAATGGGGGTAACAGAGCTACTTTTCCAAACTTGGGGGTAAATTTGTAGTGAACGGCCAGGGCTTAGTTGCAGTTGTTTAGCGGCTGTGAAATCGGGCTGGAAGCTGGCGTCAGAAGAAGTTGAAAAGAATGGATGGCAAACTCTTGGGCAATTTCCTGTGGGAATAGAAAAGTTCCACGGGGGGAATCAAGAGCAGAAATTGTGGGAGATGGGCGTGTCCCTGTCAATCTTTTTATATCAGCCCATGTGTTTTTAGTAGTTGATACTGTTTGTAAATTTTCGAAAGCAATTGGCTTTGGCAATTTTTGCTTTGCAACGAAAAATAGCATTTGCCCTTTTGTACTGAATCAAGGTTAAGGTTGATCGCGAGCGTTTGTAATCGTGCCATGTTTTTTGTTTTCTTGCCTTAGAGTTGAAAGGTGATCGCTCCACCACAATGGGACCGGTTTGGTAGACTTTTTGGATGTTTGTGGAATGGTTTATAACGTATATGTGGGGACTCTTGATTTAAATTATGGGAAATTGGACGTGATCTGTTACCGATTTCGCAAGCATTTCTGAATTCTAACCAATTACCGGAATTTGTAATGTACTTAATTCTTGGCCAGAAGAGGGTGCGGGAAGTGTACTGTTGGATTTTTGTGACTATTGGGAAATGATCGCTGTTATGTAAATCATCTATAAGATTCCAGGTAGAGCTAGTAGCAGATGAACAGAGAGTGAAGTCAATGTGGGTTATTGTTTTGTGCGTAGAAAAATAGTAGGCGAACCGTCATTAAGGACAGTTCGGTTTGAAGAAAGAACTAAGTCTTCAATTATTCGCCCCTTCCGTTTGCACAATTCGACCCCCAAAAAGGGCTCCACGCATTGAAATCCTTAGCAAGAGATAAATAGGTGTGTTGATGTAGGAAAGAAGTTATTGAAGCCATTTGCTGTAAAGTTGGTCAGGAGGGGCGTATGCACAGATGACCGTAATTTTGTTGAGAAAAAGTATTTCTAACGATAGGGAAGAGATGAGGGATGGGAGAGGATGGCATTTATGCGGTATATTTTTTTAATCGGAGCAGCGATCCCTGTTTACTTGTCGTATTTTGAAGTATGTTGTAGCAATAACAAATGTAAGCCTTGGGGGCTCGAGGAACGGACTTTTATGGAAGATGGGTCTCATTTAGAAGAAAATTAGAAGGGTTGTGTGTTTTAATCAGCATTTCTAAATCAATATAATTATTATAATAACCGTTGATATTCCATTGTAATAAAACTAACATGAGAATGCGAAAGGAGGGAGAGAAAACCAAAGGTTGTGCTTGTTGTAATGGTGTTGGGTGTGTTGGGAGGGAATATGTGATCAGATGAGTCGGCTGTTGAGTTGGAAGAATTAATAATTGAGCAATGCGAAGAGATAGTGTTTGTAAAACGTGAGAGAGTGTTTGCTATACTGTTATCGGAGTCTTGAGAGATATCATAGTTGGTGTTAGGTCGATTTTCTGTGTTTGTTTCGTTAGTTGTTGTGTAATTGTAAGGAAAGAATAGAGCAGATGGATGGAAGTTAAAGTTTTGAGAGATGGGGAGAGTTGTATGCTGTTGGTAGAATTGTAAGTTAAATCGATATTTGTGTTGATTACATTAGCGAATTCCGTATTAGTATATTGTTTTGTGAAGTTGTTTGTGGAGATTGAATTGTTGTTGGTAGATGTGAAAACTAAATCGATATTGTGTTAATTACATTAGAAAAGTCAGAATTAGTGGTAGTTTGCATTGTGAAGTTATTGTCTGTAGAAATTGTATTGTTGGAGTTATTTTCTGTTGGTGATAAGTTTATGGATATGGGAGCTGTTGATTTGTTAACATTAGCGAATGATGATGGTTGAGGGTATAGAGATTTTACCTTTATTTTTTTTTACTGCTTCGCGCATAGTGCGTTTTTCGAGGGTTTTTGTTTTAAGAATTTCTTTGCTTTGTTGGAATTTGGGGCAAATGTTAGAGTGGGATGGGTGATTACCCTCGTAATTAGCGCACAATATTGTAGTGCATTCGCTTTGGTCATGTGGCGGGAAACTGCAAATAGCACAAACTGGAAGGCCTTTGCAATATTTTTTTGTGTGTCCAAGCTTTTGACAGGACTTGGGGTTAGGAATATACGGACGAACGAACAGAATTCTCCTGGCAACTTCAATTTTTTTCAGTAATTTATATTTATCAAAAGACAAAAGAATTGCACCCAGTAGGGTTTGATACACCCTTTGTTGCTTTTACAAATTTATATACAGAAGTAACTCCATGTGGCTTAAGTCCTTCGATGATATCATCACCTGTCACATTCGAAAGAAATGTCGCAAATATGGGTCCTTTTACACAATTGAATTTGTCGTGTAGTTTGGCTTTAATTTCAGCCCATTCCTGGTAGGGATTTAGGAGCGAGAAATTTTTCTGCAATCTTAATGTTTTTGTTAATTTCCTTGCTTATGGCTAAAATACCTTTGTGTACAGCGAAGCATGAAAGAGAACTCAACGGTTTATTATCAGCCAAAGAATTAATTGTGATGTATTTCGGATCATCTTTTTTGGACGGTAGGTAGTTCTGGGTAGATTTGGAGTCTGGTTGATTCAGTTTTCTTTCGATTTGGTCTCTGCTCCAAGATAGCAGGGCAAACCTCTTATCTCCGAGATTTGTGGCCCCAGGACGCATCGTGACGGGGTTTTATTCACAACACTACAACTGTTAACGTAGCTTAGTTGAACAAGTGTATGTAGTAATGTAGTACTATATTGCGAAATATAGGACTATATTGCGAAATGTAGTGAAAAAGAGAATGCATAACTAGTTTAATATAATCACGCTATGCACGCAACTGTTCACTCTGAGTGTTATTGCTAATTTAGCCTAGGATGAGAAGATTTGTATATTACGTTCCATCCTGTATGTTGACGATCCCTCGCAGATGTATTAGACATTAAACTGCGGGGGTTTTAGCAGGTGTTTATTTCTGAAACATAGGGTGCATAAATTACATTTGACATAACAAATAATTTTTGCAAATTAAGTACTCGTCCATTCTCAACCTGTGATCGTGATCTAGGGCACCATTTTTTTATTTTAGTTTTCTCACTTGAGAAAAGGTTCATGCATATGCGCCTCGTGTTCGGATTGAATTCTTTTTCCTCGGGCAGAACTGAATCTACTTTTTCAGCAAAGCTACGACCGATGGGAAACTGAATGAGCTTATACTTGTATATACATCGGATGAGCATTTATCGCTATCACAATTTATAACGGCGCAGGTCATTTAAATATAAATATTAATTAGAACTTAAAAATTCACACGCAAACAAAATAATGTATTTTTCGAATACGCATTCACTGTATTCGTAAGCAAACCGCCCTCACATTCTTTATTACGTCAGCAAATCCCTCACATTCACTGAGAGCCGGTTAGCGGTTTAATGTTGGCCACACCTCTGAATTCTGTACATAGTGATGAAGAACCCTATAAGAATTTTGGGGAAAGGGGAAATTTGGCACGCTTAAGAAAATAAATCTTTCGTCCGTTCCGTTTGTGCGCATTGACACATGTCCGGACAAATGTTTTTCCGGCTGGTGCCGCAATTCAGCTGTAGCCAAATTTGCTATTTGCTAGCCGACAGGCAACTAGACTGCTGAAGGCCCTTGCCATATTTTTTGGTATATTTATAAGTATAAGTACATATTAGTCTATATGTATTTATTTATTTAATATAATGAAATATACTTATAAATAAATATATTTCATATTTGTGGCAGCACTAGCAACAATGCCTTCAGCTGCTTAGTGTACATAATACATGCAACTATGTTTAATGGTATTGGTATAAATAATTATAATTTGTATATCCTAAATTAAAGTTGATAGTTTAAGTTCATTAAATTTTGTTACTTAATTTAGCTTTGCTGATATATAGGGTCCGCCATATAACTTTACGGAATTAAAAATGCTATAAAAAAGAAACAACTCAATATTTTTCCAAACTGTTTTTTTTATTTTGAAGTACAGTCCTTGCGGTTAATGATGGAACACAACTTCATTCATATGGCTCTTGGCTTGGACTTTGTACGGCGTCATACCAGGGTCTTTACGCAAAATTCGTCTCAATGATGTCTCTGAAATGTTCAATTGTTGAGAACGACGGTGAACTGATGTTCCTGGTGATTCACGAACACTCTCGGCCACAGCAGCAATCTTTTCGGGTGTACGCACGGTTTTGGTCGGTCACGCGTAGGTTTGTCAATAAGCAACCCAGTTTCTCTTACTTTTTTCGCAAAGTAACGCACATACGCTTCATTCGGTGATTTTCTTCTTCCCATTGCCGTACGTAATTTTCGTACACATTCTGCAACATTACCATGTTTTTCAAAGTAATGTCGCAATATTTCCCAGTGTTCTTTGAGCGTATACACAACCATTTTCATTCAGCGGAAGAATAAAACTAATTTTCTGTCAAATCAGATGACAGCTAAGTATTACCATTCTTCAAATAATACCTAGTTCAAATCCGTAACGATAGATGGCGGGCCCTGTATTTGAATATTCTTGAAATATTTTCTGCAGTAGGAGCTTTTAAAAGCTCTGATGGCGTGTTCGATGAAAATATTTCTCTCCTGATCTTGCTGAGTGCTGGGCATGTATTCAGGATGTGTAGCATAGATGTGCGGGCTTACGTTATTAGGGAGGCTATCGGTGCATATGATATATTTTCCTTTAGACCTTACCGCCCATTTTGTTGCTTCTTTCACAGCATAGGCTACAAAGTATCTGCACAGGTGTTGTGCTTTGGAAAGCACATTAATTCGTCTTCCAAAAGAGAGGAATGTAGAGCCCAAGGGGGATGTTTGCTAATTTTTAAGCACCTTGGTTTTATATCAGGATCGAGATGCGCTGCCTTTTGAACAACCCGGTGGATAGCTGATTGCTTTTTTATATGCCGCTTTCGCGTAAGCGCTTGTTTCACTTTGTTATGTAATGCAGGATTATGGGTATAAAAAGTTTAGGTATCAGTCGTAATGTGCTCGATTCGAGTCTTTCTTGGATATGTGGCATGCCAGTTTCTGCAAGAACATTCTTTGTATTCGACGTTGGACAAGCTCTGATGCTGCGTCTGATAGCCGAATGGTATGGTTCGTAAAGTTTTTTTATTGAGTTTACAGCGTGGTGCCCAAATATTGGAACGTCGTAATCAATGGCCGATAGGAGTAGAGCCATGGTTGTGTTGGTTAGGATATTCGGATGAATATTTGATCTTTACGATGAGAGGAACTTAATAATACTTAGTTTATCAAATAACTGTTTTCTTAAAACTAAGCAATGCTCCTTAAAGTTAAACTTGGGGTGAAAAACTATACCTAAAATCTTAAGTGTATTTACATTTGGTATTTTAATGCTGTATCTTAAATTAAATCCATCACATGTTTTTTTGTGGCAAATATGTAAACTGTTACATTTTTAAAATGATATGTTGGCTCCCGATGTGAAAGTCCATTCACAAATTTTGTTTAAGATTTCTGTAAAAGTATCTTTGACTTGCGCCAGATCGAATCTTCTTAAAAAAATCAGAACGTCATCTGCATACATACAATGTTCTACTGTTAACTGGGATATAATTTGGCTAATTTTATCGAAAGCGATCATAAATATTGTGACTGATATGGGAGAGCCTTAAGGTATACCAACGGAAGGCAGTGTGAGTAGTTATTATTGAGTTTAACTCGGAAATTTCTATTGCTCAAAAAAGTTTTAACAAATTTTAGGGCCTACTTTGCAGTTTGCTAGTTCTTGAAGGACGACGTGTGCATCGATACGATCATAAGCCTTCTCGAAATCTAGACTTAGAGCTGTTAAATGCTCCTTATTGGCGATTGCGGTTGCCGCGGAGTGTTCGAAATGTAGCAGAGCATCTAAAGTACCATGCCCTTTTTTGAATGCTACTTGCTTGGCGCTAATTGACTTAGTTTTTTCTGAAAACCACATAATCATTTTGGCTACTATTTCTTCTAATATCTTTCCTAAGCAGGCTAATAAGGATATGGGACGGTAGCTGCTAATTTCAAACTGTGGTTTGAGAGGTTTAGCTATTGGTATTGCGTCTGCTACCTTCCAATTCTGTGGGTAAATACCTAGCGAAAAAATTTCGTTGTACAAGTTTACTATCCTTTTTTAAAGGGAGAAGGACAGTTTTTCAACAAAGGGTATGATATCCTATCAAGGCCTGGTGTTTTCCCCTTAGAGTTGGCGACGGCTTTCTCAAACTCGTCAGTAGTGATATCAGATGTGTATCTCTTTATGCTGGAATCTGATGCTGCATACTACCATGTTTTGGGCCCCGGCGAAGTCAATCAGCCTCTGTCCGTTACCGGATGTTTCGTTGTGCAGCCTGAATTTTCCGACTGTGGGACCAAAAATTCCCTTCTTGTCCACCCTGGCGTTAAAGTCGACAAGTCCATCGGGGCGTGGCGCAAATGAAGGAGCTGTTGAAAAATTGCTCTTTGATGCAGATTATTGCGAGATGCTCGTCCACCGGAGTGAACGACAATACTTGGCTACGAAGTCTCTTTCCTAGTTTGTTTGCAGGAGTCGTCATCTGTACAGGAAGTTCTCATCCGAAGCTTTGTTCCTGTTTCCATTGGTTGGAATTTTTACGTGGTGGGTTCCAAACCCAGCGCACAACCAGTTATCCTAGGATGCTTCGCCTTTTTACGTCGGCTTGCTCTCGAACGGGTGTTCGGAAGCTACCCAGAGGATACGTTGGCTAATCCCGTACGTTGAAGCTGCTTGAATCTTCGTAACGTTGAGCTGCTTGAACCATATGCAGAAGAATTGTCCTGGCCACTCCCAAGTGAATGGCGGTCAGTAACTTTCCCCACTTGCGTGGACTTCTACACATGGAACCGTCCTAAATTGGAAAATACTAACTTGGTTTATATACTCAGCCTTACGCTTTAGAGAATTTCTGTGCTGTGACAGACAATATTGTTATTGCCACAAATTTATTATTTCTTTCTTTATGTATTTTTATATTTAAATGAATAATTGTATAAATTATTGAAATGTAAGATGCAACATTTATAAAAAAAAATAAAGAATTACTACTACTACTATATTATGTATATTATATTTTATATATATTTATATTACGTATTTTCCTAACATATTGTATTCATAATCCCAAAGGCCCACCCTAATGCGCATATATGTGTAGGTATGTATTATCAACACAGTACTCGTACTCGTTTTTCTGCTCAATTAATTCGCCTGCTGTGAAAATTTAATGAACGGAAATTTTATTCAACTTTATGTAATAAAACTAAATCTTATAATTGGCGAGCAATGACAGTGAATAAGAGAATGAAAATTAGTTTGCTTTTTCCTCTTCTTTTTGTTTACGTAAACGATGCATCTTTTCTCCATTCTCGTTTATTGCCCCTTTCATTTGCTTTATTGTTGTGTTTTCTGACTAGCAAAGAATGGTGATGAGTGTTTAGGAACAAAGAAGCTAGTGAAATTATTGCTAAATACGAAGCTGCTTTTGCTGCTGCCTCTGCATTCCGGGGAAGTTATATGCGCTTTTCAGAAAATATAATTTATAGGGGCCTTTCTTTCGTCTGAAGCGTTGCAGCATTGTTCTTTGTATTACATACTATAGAGAACATCTTACATACTTAATCATAAACAACAAGATGAAAGAGTTTTCAGAACAGGAAATTCACCATTGAATTTAACAAAGGAGTTCCTCGTTTTACGTTTTCATTTAATGCAAATGTTGTATAGGGTTTTTCAGTAAGAGCGCTTCAACTTTTGAACTTTTTTGAATAAAACACAAACGGTTTGACTTTTTTAACTAATTTTTTTTTTATTATCGAGTTTGAACATATACATTTAAGTATGAAATTCGATTTCTTTAGCATGACCACCGCGTGCACGTTTTACGAAGTCCAATCGTTGGACCCAATTTTCGACCACTCTTTTGCATAAATCGGCCGAAATTCCAGCAATTTCGCGTTCAATATTGGCTCTGAGCTCACAAATCGTCGCCGGCTTGTTACTGTAGACCAATGACTTCACATAACCCCAAAACGGGACGGCTTATTAAATGGACCGTAAAATGGCCGTAATGCTCTTAAAGTAGCAGCAACAGAACGATTATTTTCATAAAAAATTTGCACGATTTGCAATCGTTGCTCAAGTGTGTAGCGTTCCATGATGAAATGTATACTAATGAAGTTTACAAATGACAAGCGAAAAATAAAAAATATTGCGTCGTTCGCCCTCCCTATCGGAAAAAAGTTGAAGCGCACTTATTGAAAAACCCGATATTACCATGCACAATACATAAACGTATAGGCGTTTTGCATTGGCTTCGCAGTTTCTTAAATTGTTTAAAATGTAATGTTGATGACTACCGGTAAGGAAATTAAAGCTGCAATTAGTGGTGCCGTAACCATAATCATAGCCGCATTTGCGGATTAGCTGATATTGAAGTAGAATTAATGTCATCATTTACATTTTGCTATAAAAATAAAATAAATAAATAATTGGCGCGTACACTTCTGTTAGGTGTTTGGCCGAGCTCCTCCTCCTATTTGTGGTGTGCGTTTTGATGTTGTTCCACAAATGGAGGGACCTACAGTTTCAAGCCGACTCCGAACGGCAGATATTTTTATGAGGAGCTTTTTCATGGCAGAAATACACTCGGAGGTTTGCCATTGCCTGCCGAGGGGCGACCGCTATTAGAAAAATGTTTTTTTTTTTTTATTAATTTTGCTTTCACCGAGATTCGAACCAACGACCTCTCTGTGAATTCCGAATGGTAATCACGCACCTACCCATTCGGCTACGGCGGCTATGAACACAGATAATTTTCCACTAAGTCAATTGATTTTTTTTTTTGGTTCATTTCTATTAAACACATTTTTATTGCAAATATCAATGCCAACCAAAGTATTTCACAGCGGCTTACGGCTACGGGGAAAATCAAAATTCAATAGATACATTCGGCTACGGTTATGGTTATGGCATGGTGCGACTCCTGTAGTCGTTTACAGTGATGCCCATATGTTTGATCAGAGCAGTTGATTACAGTGGTTACGGTTATGGCTAAGATATGGCACCCCTAAATGCAGCTTAGGAGGCACGGCTCAGGGGTATTCATTCAAATCAAGTATGGACAAAGTTTGGCAATTGAATTGGTGTGAAATAGTAACTGCCAGAAATAAAATCTGATTAAAATAAAGTTATAAGAAACCCCTTTAAATTTCGGTTTGATTTGAAATGAGTTCCGAGACAATTCATTAATTTTTTTTTTTCAAGTTAAAGTATAATACAATTTTGTAAATAAAAATTACTCAGTAAACGTTAAATATTGGTACGAACACTTTAGATATAATAAACCGATTTTTGATTCTTTAGTCAAGAGAAATTGAAAAAAATAGGTGATATCGTATATGTAGTGAAGCACAGTGTATACAGTAGGCCGGGTCGATTTGTGGGGAGGCAAAAAAATCGCCCATTGCTCTGTGAAAATCATATTCTAGGGATCAAAACAGGAAACTTTGCCGAAGGAACCATACTTCTAAAACGAATTCTGATGTCCCCCAATTTGGGTCGAACTTTTTAGTTTCTTTTCTATAACTCACTTAAATTAATTTTTTCATTTACAGATGTTCTGACTAAATAAATTTCTTAAGAGAAAAAATAGATTTTATTATAAATAAATAATAAATATTATCATAAATAAATAAAAATAAAGAAAAAACATAGCCATTTAGCTGAAGGCCAAAAATGGTGATATTTTTAAATTGGGGGACATCAGAATTCGTTGTAGAGGTATGGTTCCTTCGGCAAAGTTTCTTATTTTGATCCCTAGAATACGATTTTCACAGAGCAATGAGCGATTTTTAAATCGACCCGCCCTAGTATACAGTGAGCCAAATGTAAACAGTCTTATTTGACAAATCGCTTGAATGCATTGGTTAAAAACTTTCATTAAGTGTCATTAGTTTTAACCCGAATGAAATTTCTTTTTAAACATTTTTTTCGAATACTACTACGATTTAATACAACTGGTAAACGATTAGTTCGATACCCAAAATTCAAAAGTTCTAAAATATTACTTATACCGTATTCAAGAAACCATTTGGCTGAAAGCGGATTTATATATTAAACGAAATGACTTCAGATATGTCAAACTCCTATATTCCAATGCAACCCAGTTAAACACCATTTCAGATAGGAATACTTTTCACGAATACGTCACCTATAGATTTATACTACTACTTTCAGCAATAATTCGTAGTTGAAAGAATTTAAACGAACAATTTAAACCAAGATGGCTTGGAACATTTCTTTGGCGCCATGAAGTATTCAGGAGATTTCAATGACCACCTCAACCCACTTCAATTTAAGTACTGTTTGCAGAAATATATGTTTGGTAAAAATTTAATAATTCATTTATTTGTGTATAAACACACTTATAATGTACGTTATGATTAATTTGTTCTGTTAGCAAAGAATACCGAAATACTCAGTGCAATGCTTAATGTTGAAGCCGATAAGACAAAGTTGATTGACATTGAGTTTAACAATGTAACATAGATCTCTCTGTAGAACTTAATGAGTTAGATGAAATAGTCATGCAACTGAACAAGAATAAAATCGAAGACAGTATTGAGGTCGATGAATTTTGCGAAGCCGCATTGGAGTGCATCTCAGATTATATTATTAAAAAACTTAATTTAATAACCCAAATTTCGGACGAATTGGATGGTTCATACAAAACGGGGGGAAACTTGATCAAACCAAAGGAAAAATTTTTAAAAGATTTACAACTTTTGAAAAATATGTTTTTAGAAGTTAAGGGAAAGATACTTAGCAGTAAAAATGTGTATTTGATGTACTATTGGAAAAAGTAGAAATGTCACAATTGGCATAGACGTAACAAAGTTATTTTTCAAAAGCAGGATTAATTTTCGAATCAAACCTTTGTTTTATGTTAAACGTATTTTTTGATATTATTTTACAAAATTTTAATTGAAATATCATACTGTATTCTTAGGTACTTTTACCCTATTTGCTTCCTATCGGTTAATGGAAGCTACTAACTGTAACTACTAACACAAATCACTACAAAAAATTATTAAATAAGCATTTTGTCAATGGCTGGCTCACCCTTACTTTTTTCTCCTCTGTTGAGAATTTTAATCTCGAAATGCTATTGACGAGTTCCGACTACGCAGACAATTTGCAGACCACCTCTGGCGGGAGAGTGGATTGTTCGATGCTATCTAGAAGCTTGGAACGGCTAACTGTATCAAAAGCCAAAGTTCATTATGCACCTTGAAGTCACTAACTATCAAACGGTTTTCACAACTGAGCAGCGCCTCAATCCTAGGGTGATATCTAGAAGGAACCGAGGAGCTGTCGATCAACCCTAACAAAACCACAATTATCCCCTTCACAAGAAAAAGAAAGTTGGAGTTTCCTATATTAAAATAGTGATAGAACTAAAGGAAGAGGTCAAGTATCTAGGTTTAACCTTAGATAAAAAACTCACTTGGGAATCACATATAAATAATATAAAAAAAGCCACGAAATCCTTGTGGACAACCAAACAATTACTAGGGTGATCCTGGGGCCTCAGCCCTAGTATGGCCCTCTGGATATACACCCAAATGGTTAGACCAATCATACTGTATGGGGCACTAGTATGGTGGAGCAAATCTATCCAACAAACAGCGATAACCAAACTGGGAAAAGTACAATGCCTATGCATTACAGGGGCTATGAGAACTACCCCAACAGCTGACATTGAAGCACTCCTTAATCTCCCACCACTTCATATAGCAATCCAAGAGGAAGCAGCTACACAAGCACTCATGCTACACATGAAAGAAAATTTCAAATTAGGCAACCTCACCGGTCACCTAAGTATCCTAAATAAAATCAAAAACACCATAAGCATGGCTCAAGTCTCAGACCACATTGACCCAACCCTCTGTTTCACAAAAGGATACACAGTTACCTCTCCTGAGAGGATCGAGTGGAAAACAAACCCAAAATGGTTGATTGATGACTCACAAAAATGGTACACTGATGGATCAAAAACACCTTATGGTGTATGAGCAGGAGTAGTGGCGCCCAGAATCCACAAATCATTCACTCTCACCAGGGACACCACCATCTTCCAAGCGGAACTATACGCAATAATGGAAGCAGCAAACATCATGCAACGTAGAAACCACAAGAGAGTAAAGATCAAAATACTCTCGGACAGCCAATCAGTTCTAAAAGCTTTAGACAGCTATACCTACAACTCAACAACTCTCTTAGAACGCCACAAGGCACTCAATAACCTGGCATCCAAAAACAATGTCTCATTAATTTGGGTACCAGGACATGAGGGATATGACGGCAACGAAAAGGCAGACCTTCAAGCCAAAAAAGGGCAGATGTAAATTTCATCGGACCTAGTCCCATGCTCGGACTCAACAAAAACAGCCTAAAACAAAAAGTAAAATACTGGGCCAAAACTCTATTAAATCTGCATTGGAACAACGTAGGGGGTCTTAGACACTCCAAAAAGTTCCTAAGTTTCAACGCTAAAAGAGCTAACATGGCCCTCACGTTAAACAAAAAGAGCATCCGCACTCTCACAGGCGTCCTCACGGGTCACTTCACCTGCAACAAACACCTACAAAAATTAGGCATAACTAACACCAGCACCTGCAGATTTTGCTGCGAATGTCTGGGGTTGACGCATAGAAGGAAAAGGTTTTTAAACAAGTTCATGCTTACAGATGAAGACCTTCAATCACTCCCTCAGAAGGAGCTGGTACAATTCATAAGCATACTTAACAGTCAATAGACAGCATAGGGTGCACAATAGATCAATATGGTCGCAGTGCTAAAGGCCCATACCTTAACCCTTTACTACCATTAACCAACCATTAACCGAGGAGCAGGTGACATTGTAAGGTGTCTTCCCTACGATCGATGCCTTCATCAATAAGTTTTGTGGTTGCGCAGTGTGGTGAATTATAAACGGGATAAGAGACATGTGGGGTTTTTTGTATTGCTAATGCTGTGCATGTCGTTTTTTTGTTATGTCCTGATGGTGTTATCATAATTTTGCTTTGCCCAAATGCTTTTTATACCATACTTTTAAAAATGGAAATTTTATGGCATATTTCCATAAAGAACTTAACCGCAGAAATATCAAACAGAGTTAATTCGAACAAATGATTTTTATTAGATCATAGCGAAATTTAGTTACATACAAGACATACATTACAAGAGTCTCTTTATGGTTTCACTCGTTCCTGATTTTAAGGGGTTAATATCTTTAGTATCAGCATAGATGTGTTTTCCTTGTAGATATGTTGTTTTGCTAAAGTCACAGCTATCGTTTTCTTTTTATTGAAGTTTTTTGCATTCCCACTCAAATCAAACCTTAACCAAGAATTGATCTCTGAGAGTGGATTTGTGGTGTTGATCTCCACACTTTATTTTAAGTTTTTGAGAAGATAAGGAAAAGCGTGTACAAATCTTCGGCGTTGGCGCTGGCAAAGCTGTCCATTCGATCGAAGCACAGCCAAAGGGGGACAATTAAAACAGCTTCTACGCAAACAAACAACAAGCCGGCTAAACGTGCAATATAAACTACTGAATAATGGCAAATCAAAAAAAAAAAAAATATATATATATTAAGAAAAAGGAACAACGCACAGCTGACAGCCGCATTAAAATAATACACATCACCTGGCGCTGATTTTGCTGCCGCCAACCGAGGAAGCGAGGTTTGGCGCTTACCTTTCGGTCGCTGCCCTTGAAAAAGTTGCTGGTTGTTGGCGTTGGCTTTGGTTTTGGTGTTGAGCCGACGCCGACGCTGTCGTTATCGTCAGCGTTATAGTCTTTACATTTAAAATCGCCTTTAAATTGAGCCTAACGCTTCATTAGCTTTGGCCATTTAGTCGATCGTGTGCATTCGCGCTGTCAACAAGAAAGATCGCTAAATAACCAACTACTCGGTAAACAGTGTTGTTCATCCTACCGGGGGCCGCCGACGAACGTAAAGCCAAAGTACAAACGCGCAGAAATTGTGAAAAAATGTGTGGTTAACGAACAAAGGAAATTTATTTTCACGAAAACATCAGAAATTGAAGCATAACAAAGCCAAAAGAATTTTTTCTCCACAAAATTTTTTTTCCGTAAATTTTCTTATAAATAAAACGTCGATTAGTAGACCACAAATATACATACGGGTGTGCATTAAGTAGAATAAAATAATAATGAAAATAAGTATTGCTTGTACGGAAGCAATTAACGTTTGGACTTCCTGAGGATGTCATTTCTTTATGTTTGTTATTTTTGCTGTTATTGTAATGCAATTTGAATTTTCTGCAACTCAGCAGTAAGTGGAAGACAAAAGAAAAAGAAGAAAACAAACCCAATTTTTTTTAATAAATTATTGTAAACAAAAGTGAAAAAAGAAGATCAAAAACGAGTGCACGCAAGAAGAGAATGTCTACAAGTGCGCCTTGATGTTGATCGTGCCAATTTTATGTAAAAAGTGCTTAAATGTGCAAATTGTTTTTGTCTCTTTAATAACATTTTTTTGTGGGCCCTCATTTTTGTTGTGTCGTATTTGTTTGTCTTTTTGCTCAACGAATTTATGCACAGAGCCATAATGAAATTTTCCATTACGAGTATTTGTTAGTGCAATGCATGTGCATAACCAACTATAATTGTTTAGACGTGGAAATACATAATTACAGACCATTAATTGACTTATCAGCCCCACAGTTTTTGCATAAGTGCATTTGGCGAAAAAATCGTTTACATATGTATATGAGTTTAAGCATTTCAAGCAAATGATCGGCGTATAAAGTATTGTTGTAGCAAGGTATGTATTCACGCAAATATGTATGTACATATGTATCATACATAGTGGATGTTTACCCTGCAGTGAAAAGCCAAACTAGGCGGTAAATATTCTGATGCATTAACTGGTATGTGGTGAAGAAGCCATACTAGTTCCAGAGTGACTAGAATTGCACCAGTTGCAAACGGAGCAATTAAAGGAATATGTGAACAAATATTCTTTCATTACCATAAATAAGAATGCAGAAAATAGTCCCAAGACGTTTAATCGGGTGACTTTGTTGACGCAGCCCCTCTTCATATGAAATACTAGGGCTTTCTCTACCTCCGTTTGTACTTGGCTCCTGATTATTTAGGTGAAGTTGCTATGCAAACAACTAAACCGATCTTCTGATTTTCAAAGCTTAAATCGGAATATTGACAACAAATGTCGAATTTCGAAAACACGAACCAGATATTTGAAGTGTTTTTTTATACGCTTTTTAAGTTTCTTCAGTACACTTATTCTCTTTGCTGGTCCGTTTTCCATAACGGTACATCTCTGAGGTATTGACAAATATTCAGTATAATTTTGGCATTGCCATATAAATATTGTATTTCTTTAGACTTAGATAGATGTAATGAGATCTAGCCTAGGTCATATATTCAGATAAAATGTGTTGATTCAATGAGTTGTATACAACCATACTTACGAGGGGTGCCTTTTATATTTCCGGATTAGAGAACAGAAACAAATTTTAATCATCGAAAATCACTTTATTGTTTTTCAAAATATTCTCACTGAAGATCTATACACTTTTGCATGCGTTTGAACCAATTGTCGAAGCATTTTTGCCACTCTGAATGAGGTACCTCCAAAACATGCATTCTGAATGCCGCAACCGCTTCTTCAGGTGTCGAAAAACGTTGACCTCTCAGTTTGTTTTTTACGTACGGGAATAAAAAGAAGTCATTCGGTGCCAAGTCAGGACTATACGGCGGATGACCCATTAATTCGATGTTTTGGGTGCTCAAAAATGCAGTTGTTTGAGCCGATGTGTGAGAGCTCGCATTGTCCTGGTGAAGAGTGATCCGTCTTTGGCGATTGGTTTTCCTAATTTCTTGGAAGACAACTGGCAAACAAATGGTTGTGTACCACTCAGAATTTACTGTTCTGCGTTGTTCTAGTGGTACGGTTGCGACATGTCCAGTTTTTCCAAAAAAACAGGCGACCATTTGCTTGGAAGTGCTTCGTGCGCGAACAACTTTTGTTGGATTTGGCTCATCTTGAAACACCCATACAGTCGACTGCTGTTTACTTTCGGGCTCATACGCGTAAGTCCATGATTCATCACCTGTCACGATGTCATAGACGTGTTTCGAAGCCCCGTGATCGTATTTTTTGAGCATTTCCTTCGATCAATCGACACGAGCCTTTTTTTGAGCGATTGACAAATTGTGTGGGATCCAACGCGAACAAATTTTTTTGACAGTCAAATGTTTATGCAATATTGAATGTATGCTGGTCCCACTAATGCCTAAGATTGTCTCAATCTCACGATAGGTCACATGACGATCTTGCAATATCAGTTCGCGCACAGCATCAATGGTTTTCGGAACAGCAACTGATTTTGGATGACCTTCGTGAAATTCGTCTTGGAGTGAACTACGACCACGATTGAATTCACCATCACCATCGATAAATACTGGTCCTTGATGGAGCTTCATCGCCAAAAAATGAATTAAGTTCATCCATGCAATGTTGCTGATTTAAGCCACGTCGAAAGTTGTAAAAAATAATCGCACGAAAATGTTCACGATTTAATTCCATTTTTGGACCGAGATGAATCTTTTAAGTTACTGTAAACAACACAAATAGCGCTGGTATTTCAAAACGTTCTGAGTAAATGTCAAACTTTGCGATGCAGCTGTCAGTTGCTAGATTGCAACACCAGGGTTGCCAAATCTCGAAATATAAAAGGCACCCCTCGCATATATGTACATATGTCTTTAGTAAAAAAATGATGTGCCCATGAGTACACATGTACATGCCTATATATGTGTAAACAACGATGACTGTTGTGTATCGCGGACCTAGACGTTCCACCGTTGTGTTCACGTTTTGCACGAGTGCTCCACGTGCTTGAGAGTGAATGAACTACTCCGGCAGCAATAGCAGGTTGAGCTGAATGTTCTCTTCGTCAAATTGATGTTTTATTATGGTGATGTGCTGTGTTGTAAGTCATTCTTTCTTATCAGCATATCCTGTTCGAACTGACTTTTACCAGAAGAATATGCGCTTTTGACGATGGGAGAAATTTTGATATAGGCTCAAAAATTTTTCATTTTATATTGCACTCATTTTATGTCCTTTTATTTTAATTTAACTTAATTTAATCTTATTTAATTTTTTTTTAATTTAATTTATTTTATTTTATTATATTAAATTTTACTTCGTTTTTTAAATTATTACACATTTTTAGGTTGATTTAATTTATTTTAATTTTTGCCTTAATTTTATTTGAATTTATTTTATTTATTTTGCTCTGTTTGTTTTGCCTTTATTTGTCTCATTTTATTTATTATTTTTAAATTTAGTTAAGTTTGATTTATTCTAGTCTAATCCAATTTAGATCGTTTAGTTGTATCTATTAAGCGGATCTTGTATTTACAGTCTGTCTAATAGAAGCGTGAGCGTCATAACATAGAAACTATCATATTTGACCAGTTCGATTCTAACAAACAGCATTGTCCACTTTGGTATACCGTTACACCTGTCGCGGCCGCCGTTGCCGAATGTGCATCTGCACAGGATCGAATCTCGGTGCATGAAACACCAAATGATAGAAAAAGTGTATTTCCGCCATGAAAAAGCTTCTCATAAAAATTATCTGCCTTGCGGAGTTGGCTTAAGACTATAGGTCACTCCATTTGTGGGAAACATCAAGACGCACACCACAAATAGAAGGAGGAGCTCCTCCAAACACCAAATAAAGGGTTTGATATTTGAGTATAGATATGTATATATACATATACATATATATCCATTTATATATAAGCGTCTTCGAATTTTTCAATTATTTGCTGCAGATACACGTGAAATTTTTGGACCTATAGGAACACTGCTTCAAATCGTTTTTCACACGTGGCACACATTTTGTGAAAACAACGTTCGCTTTCTAAATTTTTCACAAAGCTAATAATTTGCCTAACGTCTATTTCGAAAAGGTAGACGTATCCCTAAGCAACATTTAATCTTTTTTATAATGGAACTCTATGTTTGAATTTTGCCGACCACTCTATTAGACACACTGTATCAATATATAAATTAAAAAATTAAAACTAAATTTTTATTTTAAAACCCAAACAAAAAAACTGCAGAGCGAACTCCGTCTTAATTTATTGCATACAAAATTTATACTGAATTAAATTAAAAGCTAATGTCGAGCACAATGCAACGATACCGGATACCGCTTCCAAGAAATGCAGCTTGGACGTACTACTGTGGGCAAAAAGTAAGGTGAATTTGGTTGTAAAATGATAAATCTTTATTTATTCTTTTAAATCAATTTCATCCCCTTCAAAATAATCCCCTCTCGATGAAATACACTTATGCCAACGATTTTTCCAATCCCCGAAACATGCCAAATAGTCCATTTCCGGTATAGCCATCAGCACCTTCTTCGATTCAGCTTTTATCTCCCCCATCGACTCGAAACGCGTTCCCGGAGTGGTCTCTTGAGTTTTGGGAATAGCCAGAAGTCACACGGACCCAAATCAGGCGAATACGGTGGTTGCGGAACGATATGCGTGGAATTTTCGGCGAAATGGTCACGAAGAACGAGTGCAGTGTGAGACGGTGCATTATCGTGATGCAAAAACCAAGAGTTGTTGGCCCATAATTCTGGTCTTTTTAGACGAATTGCTTCACGTAAACGACGCATAACGCTCAAATAATATTCCTTATTAACAGTTTGGCCAGGTGGAAGGAATTCATAGTGCACCACACCACGAAAATCGAAAAAAACTGTCATCTTGACCTTTATTTTTGAGCGACTTTCACGTGCTCTTTTCGGTCTGGCCTCGCCTTTAGCACGACATGCGCTTGATTGGTCGGTTGTTTCAGGGTCGTAAGCATAAATCCAAGTCTCATCTCCCGTAATGATGCATTTGAGCTTGTCCTGATAGTCTGAAAGCATTGTTTCACACACATCAACGCGACGACTTTTTTCCAAGAAATTGAGAGTTTTCGGTACCAAACGAGATTTGACTTTTCGTAGGCCCAAATGGTCTTTCAAAATGGTTTTCACAGATCCTTCTGATATTCCGATCATATCAGTAAGGTCTTTAACAGTCAACCGACGATTTTTGAGCACTAACTCCTTCACTTTATTGACGTGTTGGTCATCTGTTGACGTCGATGGTCGTCCAGAGCGCTCCATGTCATCAACACGTTCTCGACCCTCTTTGAAGTCTTTGTACCACTTATAAACATTTTTCTGCGACATGGTGGAATCACCAAATGCCTTCTGCAACATGCTAAACGTTTCCGTAGCCGAAATTTCCTTCCGCAAACAAAATTTGATGGCACTTCTCTGCTCAATCAAATCAGACATTGTAAAAATCGAAAAATGCACTCTTGGTCGTTTGGTAAACACAAGCGTAAATATATTACTGATAATGACATTCA